>JAILYA010000154.1:0-127500 GCA_021437795.1 Rhodamnia rubescens
CTTGTGATGTTATCCCATGCAAATGTATACGGAGCGTATGCTTTTTTTGAGCACTCTCATTTCTTCAAAGTAACAGCACCGGAGGCATGACCCGGCTACAATTGCCGGAATGCAAAATTCTTCGTTAGATAAACGGTAGCCCGACGAACTAGAACAACGGAAGCTTGCGGGGGCTCTACCGTCGAAAATACACCACGATTGCTCACCAAATTTGGCGGGATGAGAGAGGAGATAGGGAGGAATTTTGTGTCCAAAAATCAGTCCATTCCGCCACCGAAGTCGGCCGGTACCACCATTTACGCAGTGGGTGAACAGTACCGCGGGATTGTGGACGAGAGGTTTTCAAATTCACTCGATTCTTCGTCTTTCATAAATTCAAGAATTTCAACTCGACTATGAAATACGAATGCCTCCAACTTCTCCGTTAATCATTACTCCGATCTCGAAGGCCAACACAATAGGACCCAGAATCTTGTGATGTTATCCCATGCAAATGTATACAGAGCGTATGCTTTTTTTGAGCACTCTCATTTCTTCAAAGTAACAAGCACCGGAGGCATGACCCGGCTACAATTGCCGGAATGCAAAATTCTTCGTTAGATAAACGGTAGCCCGACGAACTAGAACAACGAAGCTTGCTGGGGGCTCTACCGTCGAAAATACATCACGATTGCTCACCAAATTTGGCGGGATGAGAGAGGAGATGGGGAGGAATGTTGTATCCAAAAATCAGTCCATTCGCCCACCGGAGTCGGCCTGTATCACCATCTTCGCAGTGGGTGAACAGTCCCGCGGGGATTGTGGATGAGAGGTTTTCAAATTCACGCCATTGTTCGTCTTTCATAAATTCAAGAATTTCAACTCGACTATGAAATACGAATGCCTCCAACTGCTCCGTTAATCATTACTCCGATCTCGAAGGCCAACACAATAGGACCGGAATCTTGTGATGTTATCCCATGCAAATGTATACAGAGCGTATGCTTTTTTTGAGCACTCTCATTTCTTCAAAGTAAAAGACCGGAGGCATGACCCGGCTACAATTGCCGGAATGCAAAATTCTTCGTTAGATAAACGGTAGCCCGACGAACTAGAACAACAGAAGCTTGCGGGGGCTCTACCGTCGAAAATACACCACGATTGCTCACCAAATTTGGCGGGATGAGAGAGGAGATGGGGAGGAATTTTGTGTCCAAAAATCAGTCCATTCCGCCACCGAAGTCGGCCGGTACCACCATTTACGCATTGGGTGAACAAGTTCCGCGAGGACCGTGGACGAGAGGTTTTCAAATTCACTCGATTCTTCGTCTTTCATAAATTCAAGAATTTCAACTCGACTATGAAATACGAATGCCTCCGACTTCTCCGTTAATCATTACTCCGATCTCGAAGGCCAACACAATAGGACCGGAATCTTGTGATGTTATCCCATGCAAATGTATATAGAGCGTATGCTTTTTTTGAGCACTCTCATTTCTTCAAAGTAACAGCCACGGAGGCATGACCCGGCTACAATTGCCGGAATGCAAAATTCTTCGTTAGATAAACGGTAGCCCGACGAACTAGAACAACGAAGCTTGCGGGGGCTCTACCGTCGAAAATACACCACGATTGCTCACCAAATTTGGCGGGATGAGAGAGGAGATGGGGAGGAATGTTGTATCCAAAAATCAGTCCATTCCGCCACCGGAGTCGGCCTGTATCACCATCTTCGCGGTGGGTGAACATGACCCGCAGGATCGTGGATGAGAGGTTTTCAAATTCACGCCATTGTTCGTCTTTCATAAATTCAAGAATTTCAACTCGACTATGAAATACGAATGCCTCCAACTGCTCCGTTAATCATTACTCCGATCTCGAAGGCCAACACAATAGGACCGGAATCTTGTGATGTTATCCCATGCAAATGTATACGGAGCGTATGCTTTTTTTTGAGCACTCTCATTTCTTCAAAGTAACAAAGCACCGGAGGCATGACCCGGCTACAATTGCCGGAATGCAAAATTCTTCGTTAGATAAACGGTAGCCCGACGAACCAAAACAACGAAGCTTGTGGGGGCTCTACCGTCGAAAATACACCACGATGTTGCTCACCAAATTTGGCGGGATGAGAGAGGAGATGGGGAGGAATGATGTATCCAAAAATCAGTCCATTCGGCCACCGGAGTCGGCTGTATCACCATCTTCGCAGTGGGTGAACAGATACCGCGGGGCCGGTGGACGAGAGGTTTTCAAATTCACGCCATTGTTCGTCTTTCATAAATTCAAGAATTTCAACTCGACTATGAAATACGAATGCCTCCAACTGCTCCGTTAATCATTACTCCGATCTCGAAGGCCAACACAATAGGACCGGAATCTTGTGATGTTATCCCATGCAAATGTATACGGAGCGTATGCTTTTTTTGAGCACTCTCATTTCTTCAAAGTAACAGCACGGAGGCATGACCCGGCTACAATTGCCGGAATGCAAAATTCTTCGTTAGATAAACGGTAGCCGACGAACTAGAACAACAGAAGCTTGCGGGGGCTCTACCGTCGAAAATACACCACGATTGCTCACCAAATTTGGCGGGATGAGAGAGGAGATAGGGAGGAATTTTGTGTCCAAAAATCAGTCCATTCCGCCACCGAAGTCGGCCGGTACCACCATTTACGCGGTGGGTGAACACGATGCCGCGGGGACTGTGGACGAGAGGTTTTCAAATTCACTCGATTCTTCGTCTTTCATAAATTCAAGAATTTCAACTCGACTATGAAAAACGAATGCCTCCGACTTCTCCGTTAATCATTACTCCGATCTCGAAGGCCAACACAATAGGACCGGAATCTTGTGATGTTATCCCATGCTAATGTATACGGAGCGTATGCTTTTTTTGAGCACTCTCATTTCTTCAAAGTAACAAGACCGGAGGCATGACCCGGCTACAATTGCCGGAATGCAAAATTCTTCGTTAGATAAACGGTAGCCCGACGAACTAGAACAACGAAGCTTGCGGGGGCTCTACCGTCGAAAATACATCACGATTGCTCACCAAATTTGGCGGGATGAGAGAGGAGATGGGGAGGAATGTTGTATCCAAAAATCAGTCCATTCCGCCACCGGAGTCGGCCTGTATCACCATCTTCGCGGTGGGTGAACAGTACCGCGGGATCGTGGATGAGAGGTTTTCAAATTCACGCCATTGTTCGTCTTTCATAAATTCAAGAATTTCAACTCGACTATGAAATACGAATGCCTCCAACCGCTCCGTTAATCATTACTCCGATCTCGAAGGCCAACACAATAGGACCGGAATCTTGTGATGTTATCCCATGCTAATGTATACGGAGCGTATGCTTTTTTTTGAGCACTCTCATTTCTTCAAAGTAACAGCACCGGAGGCATGACCCGGCTACAATTGCCGGAATGCAAAATTCTTCGTTAGATAAACGGTAGCCGACGAACAAGAACAACAGAAGCTTGCGGGGGCTCTACCGTCGAAAATACACCACGATTGCTCACCAAATTTGGCGGGATGAGAGAGAGATGGGGAGGAATGTTGTGTCCAAAAATCAGTCCATTCCGCCACCGATGTCGGCCGGTACCACCATTTACGCGTTGGGTGAAAACAGCTCCGCGGGACCTGTGGACGAGAGGTTTTCAAATTCACGCGATTCTTCGTCTTTCATAAATTCAAGAATTTCAACTCGACTATGAAATACGAATGCCTCCAACTGCTCCGTTAATCATTACTCCGATCTCGAAGGCCAACACAATAGGACCAGAATCTTGTGATGTTATCCCATGCAAATGTATACAGAGCGTATGCTTTTTTTGAGCACTCTCATTTCTTCAAAGTAACAAAGACCGGAGGCATGACCCGGCTACAATTGCCGGAATGCAAAATTCTTCGTTAGATAAACGGTAGCCCGACGAACCAAAACAACGAAGCTTTATGGGGCTCTACCGTCGAAAATACACCACGATTGCTCACCAAATTTGGCGGGATGAGAGAGGAGATGGGGAGGAATGTTGTATCCAAAAATCAGTCCATTCCGCCCACAGAAGGCGGGTTTAACAAAAATAAAGGGGGGAAAAAAAAAAAAAAGGGGGGGGAGGAAAAAGGTTTTCAAATTCACGCCATTGTTCGTCTTTCATAAATTCAAGAATTTCAACTCGACTATGAAATACGAATAGGCCTCCGTTAATCATTACTCCGATCTCGAAGGCCAACACAATAGGACCGGAATCTTGTGATGTTATCCCATGCAAATGTATATAGAGCGTATTTTTTTTTTGAGCACTCTCATTTCTTCAAAGTAACAACACCGGGGGGAATAACCCGCTTATTTGCCGGAATGCAAAATTCTTCGTTAGATAAACGGTAAGCCCGACGAACTAGAACAACAGAAGCTTGCGGGGCTCTACCGTCGAAAAAATACACCACGTCGCTCACCAAATTTGGCGGGATGAGAGAGGAGATGGGGAGGAATGTTGTATCCAAAAATCAGTCCATTCCGCCACCGGAGTCGGCCGGTATCACCATCTTACGGATTTGTGGTGGAGAGGTTTTCAAATTCATCGATTGTTCTGGTCTTTCATAAATTCAAGAATTTCAACTCGACTATGAAATACGAATGCCTCCAACTGCTCCGTTAATCATTACTCCGATCTCGAAGGCCAACACAATAGGACCGGAATCTTGTGATGTTATCCCATGCAAATGTATACGGAGCGTATGCTTTTTTTGAGCACTCTCATTTCTTCAAAGTAAAAAGACCGGAGGCATGACCCGGCTACAATTGCCGGAATGCAAAATTCTTCGTTAGATAAACGGTAGCCCGACGAACCAGAACAACGAAGCTTTGGGGGGCTCTACCGTCGAAAATACACCACGATTGCTCACCAAATTTGGCGGGATGAGAGAGGAGATGGGGAGGAATGTTGTATCCAAAAATCAGTCCATTCCGCCACCGGAGTCGGCCTGTATCACCATCTTCGCGGTGGGTGAACAGTACCCGCAGGGACTGTGGATGAGAGGTTTTCAAATTCACGCCATTGTTCGTCTTTCATAAATTCAAGAATTTCAACTCGACTATGAAATACGAATGCCTCCAATCGCTCCGTTAATCATTACTCCGATCTCGAAGGCCAACACAATAGGACCGGAATCTTGTGATGTATATCCCATGCTAATGTATACAGAGCGTATGCTTTTTTTGAGCACTCTCATTTCTTCAAAGTAACAAGCACCGGAGGCATGACCCGGCTACAATTGCCGGAATGCAAAATTCTTCGTTAGATAAACGGTAGCCCGACGAACAAGAACAACAGAATTTTGCGGGGGCTCTACCGTCGAAAATACACCACGATCTGCTCACCAAATTTGGCGGGATGAGAGAGGAGATGGGGAGGAATGTTGTGTCCAAAAATCAGTCCATTCCGCCACCGATGTCGGCCGGTACCACCATTTACGCATTGGGTGAACAGTTGCCGCGGGGATTGTGGACGAGAGGTTTTCAAATTCACGCGATTCTTCGTCTTTCATAAATTCAAGAATTTCAACTCGACTATGAAATACGAATGCCTCCAACTTCTCCGTTAATCATTACTCCGATCTCGAAGGCCAACACAATAGGACCGGAATCTTGTGATGTTATCCCATGCAAATGTATATAGAGCGTATGCTTTTTTTGAGCACTCTCATTTCTTCAAAGTAACAAAGACCGGAGGCATGACCCGGCTACATTTGCCGGAATGCAAAATTCTTCGTTAGATAAACGGTAGCCCGACGAACCAAAACAACGGAAGCTTGCGGGGGCTCTACCGTCGAAAATACACCACGATTTGCTCACCAAATTTGGCGGGATGAGAGAGGAGATGGGGAGGAATGTTGTATCCAAAAATCAGTCCATTCCGCCACCGGAGTCGGCCCGTATCACCATCTTCGCGGTGGGTGAACAGTACCGCAGGATCGTGGAGGAGAGGTTTTCAAATTCACGCCATTGTTCGTCTTTCATAAATTCAAGAATTTCAACTCGACTATGAAATACGAATGCCTCCAACTGCTCCGTTAATCATTACTCCGATCTCGAAGGCCAACACAATAGGACCGGAATCTTGTGATGTTATCCCATGCAAATGTATACAGAGCGTATGCTTTTTTTTGAGCACTCTCATTTCTTCAAAGTAACAAAGACCGGAGGCATGACCCGGCTACAATTGCCGGAATGCAAAATTCTTCGTTAGATAAATGGTAGCCCGACGAACCAGAACAACGAAGCTTGCGGGGGCTCTACCGTCGAAAATACACCACGATTTGCTCACCAAATTTGGCGGGATGAGAGAGGAGATGGGGAGGAATTTTGTATCCAAAAATCAGTCCATTCCGCCACCGAAGTCGGCCGGTACCACCATTTACGCATTGGGTGAACGATGCCGCGGGTTGTGGACGAGAGGTTTTCAAATTCACGCGATTCTTCGTCTTTCATAAATTCAAGAATTTCAACTCGACTATGAAATACGAATGCCTCCGACTTCTCCGTTAATCATTACTCCGATCTCGAAGGCCAACACAATAGGACCGGAATCTTGTGATGTTATCCCATGCTAATGTATACGAGCGTACGCTTTTTTGAGCACTCTCATTTCTTCAAAGTAACAGCACCGGAGGCATGACCCGGCTACAATTGCCGGAATGCAAAATTCTTCGTTAGATAAACGGTAGCCCGACGAACTAGAACAACGAAGCTTGCGGGGGCTCAACCGTCGAAAATACGCCACGACTGCTCACCAAATTTGGCGGGATGAGAGAGGAGATGGGGAGGAATGTTGTATCCAAAAATGAGTCCATTCCGCCACCGGAGTCGGCCTGTATCACCATCTTCGCAGTGGGTGAACATGACCCGCAGGATCGTGGACGAGAGGTTTTCAAATTCACGCCATTGTTCTTTTTTCATAAATTCAAGATTATTTTTCAAAGCGACTATGAAATACGAATGCCTCAAAAACCTTCTCCGTTAATCATTACTCCGATCTCGAAGGCCAACACAATAGGACCAGAATCTTGTGATGTTATCCCATGCAAATGTATACAGAGCGTACGCTTTTTTTGAGCACATATCATTTCTTCAAAGTAAACACTAGGCGGCCAATAACATTGCCGGAATGCAAAATTCTTCGTTAGACCTAAACGTAGCCAACGAACTAGAACAAAAGGAGAGTAAAACTAGCGGGATGAAAATTTCAAATCTGCCTAAGGCCGAACCTCAAAGATGGAAGAGGAGGAGAGGTCTTCACCTTCTTTGTACTTGGCGTTTCCGCAGGGAGGCTCGGTTAACCCTTCCAAACGAGAGGGCTTAGTCCTTAACCACTTTGACTAGGTGCTTGATCACGCACGGAATAAAAAAGGGCTTGTCGAAAAATAAGATGTCGTTAGTCCGCTCGGTCCAAATGATGTGGAGGAGTGCTCCGAGTAAGAACCTAGATATCCGGGATGGAAGAAACATGGGGCCGCCCAAAGTGCTCCATCGCCCATCGGATGTTGTCTTTGCCATGGTGGAGGTTTCTTCCTCCATGTAAGTTGGCATAAATTAGATTCAGCCCAAAACCTTGCTAGGCTATTGGTGGCCGAAGCACCCAAAATATAGGTGATCCACGGAGTCCGGCGTCCCTTAGCAAAAGGCACACGTACCTCGACAATTTGCGATATTGTAATGCAAAGGTTTTGGGAAGGGATGCGGTTGTGGTAACTAACCACATGAGGAAGGCGTGCCATGGTGTAAGAGCGCCGATCCCACACAAAAGTGTGCCATGGAACAACGCGGCCTTTGACCCCCGATGAGCTCCCAAGCCGACGCAATCGAGAAGGAACCGGAATGGTGAGCTTGCCAAAGTGAATATATCCACTCGCATGAGTCGATGCTCTATAATATAGTGGGCGGCATAGGACCGGATCCGTGATGTTATCCCCCTAATGGATATCTTCAAAGTAACAGATGGTTGCCACTCGGAATGTTAGATAAAGTGAGCACCGAACCGTGGCATCATGGGGGATCCTGGACCGTCGAAGATACTCCGCATTACTAAAGAATTTGGGGGATGGGGGCCTTTATCATGCCACCAATCGTATCCAAAAAGCCGTCCGATCGCCCATCCTTGATCTTCCATCTAACCACCGTAGTGAGAAATGTGAGCGGAGCTCCAAAATCTTCTTCCATGCCCATGAGCAGAGGTTTTGGAATTCACGCTTGTTCGTCTTTCATAAATTCAAGAATTTCAACTCGACAATGAAATACGAATGCCTCCGATCGCCCTTTAATCATTATTCCGATCTCGAAGGCCAACACAAGAGGACCAGAATCTTGTGATGTTATCCAATGCTAATGTATACGGAGCGTAGGCTTTTTTTGAGCACTCTAATTTCTTCAAAGTAAAAGCACCGGAGGCATGACCCGACTACAATGGCCGAAATGCAAAATTCTTCGTCCGATGAACGGTAGCCCGATGAATCAGAACAATAGAAGCTTGCGGGGCTCTACCGTCGAAAATACTCCACGAATGCCCACCAAATTTTGAGGGATGAGAGAGGAGATGGAGAGGAATGTTGTGTCCAAAAATCAGTCCATTCCGCCACCGGAGTCGGCCTGTATCACCATCTTCGCAGTGGGTGAACAAGACCCGCGGGACTTGTGGACGAGAGGTTTTCAAATTCACGCCATTGTTTTTTTGGTTAATAAATTCACGCCATTGTTCGTTTTTCATAAATTCAAGAATTTCAACTCGACAATGAAATACGAATGCCTCCGACCTTTAATCATTACTCCGATCTCGAAGGCCAACACAATAGGACCAGAATCTTGTGATGTTATCCAATGCTAATGTATACAGAGCGTAGGCTTTCTTTGAGCACTCTAATTTCTTCAAAGTAAAAGACCGAGGAGGCATGACCCGGCTACAATGGCTGAAATGCAAAATTCTTCGTCGGATGAACAGTAGCCCGATGAATCGGAACAATAGAACCTTGCGGGGGCTCTACCGTCGAAAAATACTACACGAATGCCCACCAAATTTTGAGGGATGAGAGAGGAGATGGAGAGGAATATTGTGTCCAAAAGTCAGTCCATTCGCCACCGGAGTCGGCCGGTATCACCATTTCCGCAGTGGGTGAACAGTACCGCATGGACTGTGGACGAGAGGTTTTCAAATTCACGCGATTGTTCGTCTTTCATAAATTCAAGAATTTCAACTCGACTATGAAATACGAATGCCTCCGACTCGCCCGTTAATCATTACTCCGATCTCGAAGGCCAACACAATAGGACCGAAATCCAGTGATGTTATCCCATGCTAATGTATACAGAGCGTATGCTTGCTTTGTGCACTCTAATTTCTTCAAAGTAAAAATACCGGAGGCATGACCCGGCTACAATGGCCGGAATGCAAAGTTCTTCGTCAGATAAACGGTAGCCCGACAAACCGGAACAACAGAAGCTTTCGGGGGCTCTACCGTCGAAAATACTCCACGAATGCTCACCAAATTTGGAGGGATGAGAGAGGGAGATGGAGAGGAATGTTGTGTCCAAAAATCAGTCTATTCCACCACCGGCGTCGGCCGGTATCATCCATTTCGCAGTGGGTGAACAGTACCGCGGGACCGTAGACGAGAGGTTTTCAAATTCACGTGATTGTTCGTCTTTCATAAATTCAAGAATTTCAACTCGACTATGAAATACGAATGCCTCCGACTATCCCGTTAATCATTACTACAATCTCGAAGGCCAACACAATAGGACCGGAATCCCTGTCATGTTATCCCATGCTAATGTATACAGAGCGTATGCTTGTTTTGAGCACTCTAATTTCTTCAAAGTAAAAGCATCGGAGGCACGACCCGGCTACAATGGCTGGAATGCAAAATTCATCATCGGATGAATAGGTAGCCCGACGAACCAGAACAATAGAAGCTTGCGGGGGCTCTACCGTCGAAAGTACTCCACGATTGCGCACCAAATTTTGAGGGATGAGAGAGGAGATGGAGAGGAATGTTGTGTCCAAAAATCTGCCCATTCCGCCACGAGTCACTGGAATTACCATTTCCGCTGGGTGAACAAGAACCGCAGGATTGTGGACGAGAGGTTTTCAAATTCACGCGATTGTTCGTCTTTCATAAATTCAAGAATTTCACCTCGACTATGAAATACGAATGCCTCCGACCGCCCCTTAATCATTACTCCGATCCCGAAGGCCAACACAATAGGATCGGAATCTTATGATATTATCGCATTCTAATGTATACGAGCGTAGGCTTGCTTTGAGCACTCTAATTTCTTCAAAGTAACAGCACGGAGGCGTCACCCGGCTACAATGGCGGGAATGCAAAATTTTTCATCGGATGAACAGTGTAGCCCAACGAACCGGAACAACAGAAGCTTGCGAGGGCTCTACCGTCGAAAAATATTCCACGGCTGCTCACCAAATGTTGAGGGATGAGAGAGGAGATTGAGAGGAATGTTGTGTCCAAAAATCAGTCCATTCCGCCATCGGAGTCGGCCGGTATCACCATTTCCGCACTGGGTGAAAAGTACCCGTGGGACTCGTGGACGAGAGGTTTTCCAATTCACGCGATTGTTTTTTTTTTTTTTTGGTTAAGTAAGTATGTATTGACTTTTCAAAAACCATGATCCTAGGGTAGCATTGTTAGATGCCACGGAGGGTTCAACGGTGAACCGGTTGTAAGATACAAAGATGAAGTGCATGCACTGAATGTGCAAAGAAGATCGGCAACAAAGAAGCCTATAAAAACAGCCAAAGACATGGAAAAATCTAGGCAAAAATCTAGGAAAGTGGTCAAAACAACGACCCAAAAAGGGCAAAGCCAACCCTCCAATGTAGGAAAAGTGACAGAACGGGGTAGGACGACCAAAAAGATAATATGCGCCTTACACAATAGCAAGGAGGGATGAGCAAGGAGGCGGTGCTCCGAGTTGCCAAGAAAAGCACAAAGCAGCAATGAAGGCTGGTAGTAACGGAGGTGATGAAGCAGGGGACCTCCATCGTTGGACAGCAGCAAAATATGCAGGGGGTGATGGCCGCACCGACGTAAAGAGTTAGCCCGGAAGGACCATGACTAGGTGGTCAAGCGAAGCGCAAAAGCAACCGGGGCGTAAAGGCGGTCTCAACCACATCCGTATCCACGGGGCATAGTGGCTCGTAGAGGAAAGCCAACCAGGACATGGAGAAACCAACGCAACAAATCGTCCAGGCAAGGTTCAAGATACAAACAAACGAGGACTCCGGGAAAGCATCTACCCATGATGTGTTGTTTGAAAGATCGCAGGGGATAAGGCCCAATTCCGTTGAATCCTCCTATTCGGGGGTTATCCCAAGACCTGGACTAAGTGAGAACGCTTTGTCCTTGACCATCTTTGTAAGGTGCAAGACAATAGCGGGCAAGAAGATGTTTTTGCCCCGGAATAGGGCGTTATTTCGTCCAATCCAGATAATATGACACAATGCACCAAGTGAGTACACGGCGATGCGGCTAGAGAAGAGCGGCCGCCAATATGAGTTTGTGCCCAACAGATAAAATCTTCCCATGGCCGGTTGGTCCGTATGAGGTTGCAATTGGACGCCCAAGTAGAAGCTAGGCGGCCAATGATCTCACATGCAAAGAATAAGTGATTTACCGAATCATGCCGTCGATGACGAAGCGCAAGAGCCATCATGGATTCGGCGGTAGTGTAGTAGAAGGACTTGTGTGGGAAGCCGATTGAGTGTGGCTAGCCATAGAAGGAAGGCATGGCGCGAAGCAATGACCGGATCCCATATGAAAGAATGCCAATGCACCCGAGTCCTCCTTAGTCGATGATGTCCCACGCCGAGGCAATGGAGAAGTTCCCAATGTGTGGCCACACCATGTGAGTATATCTTGCTTTCCTTCCACGAGAACCGGTGCCGGATCCAGCCAAGACATAAGTGTATGTAAAGTATTAGAAGCTGGCCAATGGGAGAGGAAGAAGTCCTTCACGGTTCCCCGCCGAGGATCCTCGATCGATAAATGTCACGACCCGTGAAATGCTTGTAAAGCGGGCTTTTGTCATGCCGGTGATCATACCAAAGTGCCGTTTCATGCCCATTGCCAAGCTTCCATCCGAAATGTACATAAAACTCCGCCCATAGGTCTAAGATTTTCTTCCACGTCCAGGGAAAGAAAGTAGGTCGGCTAGCTACCCGAAGTTCGTACTTTTTAAGAAGTTGGAGTGAATCCACTTGCACCATAAGGACTCCTTGTCGGCAAAAAGCATCCAAATATGTTTGAGGGTCATCGCCTTGTTGCAACCGCGCCGTCTACGAATACCCAATCCTCCCTCCTCTTTGGGGAGGCATATGTCCATCCATGCTACCTTCGCACCCCCAATACCAAGGTCGGGACCCTTCCACAGGAATTGGCGAAGGATGAGCTCAATCCTGTTCAAAACCGACTTGGGCAAGATGAACACAAAGTAGCCTAGTATACATGTATAGAGTGTAACACGGACTTAATGAGCTGCAACCGCCCGCAAAGGATAAGAATCTCGAGACCACGATCTAGCTCTAGCATGAATCGCATTCACTAGGAAGTCACAATCTACATTACGGATAGGGGAAGATATAATAGGGACTCCAAGGTAACCGAATGGAAGGGTACCTTTCCTGGAAGTGTAGGCACTATCGGATCCGGTGGCGGAGCAAAGTAGAGCCACCCGAAAAGAAGATGTCACTTTTTCGGGGGTTCGATTAGAGGCCGGACCTGGCGGAGAACAGATTGAAGTCCTTCCTTGAGTAACTCAACCGCCTGGAGGTTCCCTTCGCGAATAGTAGGACATCGTCCGCAAAGAATAGGTGGGTGAGTCGGGTAGCCTTACACCTCCGAAGTACTTGAAGCCCGGATGGAGGTCTTGGCATGGAGAATGCCGGAAAACACTTCCATGACCAACGTTAAGAGATATGGTGATAGCGGGTCACCCTGGCGAATGCCTCTAGAACTGGAGAAGAAGCCGTGCAACTCCCCATTAATGGCTATGGAGAATTTAGGAGTGGAAACACATTCCATAATACGATCGACCATGAAGTCGGGAAGCGAAAAGCTTGGAGAACAATATGGAGGAACCCCCAATCGACAAGTGTCATACGCTTTGCGAAAGTCCACCTTTGTGGCGCATTTGGGAAGGTAGGCGTCATGATGAAAATCGGTGAACAGCTCTTGGGCAAGCATGATGTTGTCATTGATTCTTCTTCCCCTCACAAATGTTGTTTGTGTGGGTGAGATAAGGGCCGCGGAGACCGCTGCTATCCGATTGGATAGGATCTTGGTAATGCATTTATATAGGGTGTTGCAACAAAGCGATCGGGCGAAAGTCATGTATAGCCGCGGCGTTAGGGATCTTTGGCACCAAGGAGAGGATGGTTGCATTGATCTCCTTGAAGTCGCCCGATTCGAAAGAACTCCCTGGATAGCTAGAATAATCGAAGGGCCAATAACATCCCAAGTAGAGATAAAGAACTCAATGTTGAAACCGTCGGGGCAGGAGCCTTACCTTTAGCAAGGGAGAAGAGAGTGCTCCGGATTTCATCATCCGTAACGGGACGGGATAGGGATGATATATGCTGCTCATGGAGGGTGCATTGCAAATAAGCCCGGACATCCTCAATGGCAGGCCGGACACCCGTGGGGGTCCATTCAAGAGGTCCCGAAAATGGTTGATAATGTGCTCCCGATCGAGGTAAATCCGTGACCATCGTTCCACCCGAGTCTTCAACGAAAGTATTCGGTTCGAGTACGTCTTCTACCGACGAAGTGGTGGAAGTACCGCGTGTTGAGGTCGCCTTCCTTGAGCCAACGTATTCTCGATTTTTGCCTCGTAAAAGGATTCCTCCCGCATCCGAAGTGTTGAGAATCTACCTAGGAGTTCCGGCTCCTTATCGACCAATTCCTGGTTCATAGGGTCCAGTGAAGATCATCCTGAACCGCGGTGAGGGCAATTCGGGCTTGATCAGTCCGAAGAGAGATGTTAGAAAATGAGTTTCTATTGAGCTGCTTGAGTCGTGCCTTGAGAAGTTTGAGTCGGCTGCACACCACAAACAGCGAAGTACCTCGAAATGTAGTAGCCCAAGCTTGTTTGACGATGTCCTTGAAGGAAGGATGGGTCATCCAAGAGTCATAAAACTTGAACGGCTTCCGTGAGACAGGAGGATTCACAATCCTAACCACCATAGGAGTATGATCCGAGATTCCCGGGGCAAGGGAAAGTTGCTTGAATAAGAGAAAGTGCGGCTCCAATGCTCGTTGACGAGGACCCGATCAATCTTGCATTGCTTGCGCGAGGTTCCGGAGGATGTAGACCACGTATAACGATGCCCGACGTACCTTAAGTCATCTAGGCCCGCTTTGTGAGAGGCACTCACCAAACTCGTCAAAGGTTGGTATCCGGTATTAGAAATGCCCAACCTATCCGAGTGGTCCTTGATTGCATTAAAATCTCCAGCTACCATCCATGGTTCGTGGCCTGCAATTAGTTAAACAAGGTCGGTCCACGAGTTCGTCTAGAGCTGAATGTATGTCCACCGTAGACAACCGAGAGAAGACATGCCTTGTCCATGTCAATCGGCCGAGCATGTGCATGCATCGGTGAGAATAGACCGATATAACAAGCAAATCTATCACAAGTGGATCCCAACCAATCCATATCCTCCCAAGTGGTGAGTGATCATAGTTAGCTAGCTATCGCCAACCGGGAACTAAAGAGGCGGATATCGCATCAAAAGAGGAAGCTTTGACTTTCGTCTCCAAGATGCCAACAAAAGAAAGGCGATTTCTTTGAATTAGAGAACGGATCTCGCTTGCCAGGGGGTCAACTAGACCCTTAATATTCCAAAAGCCGAAAAACATATGTACAAGGGGGTGTGGATCGAGTTACCGTCCTTTCTTGCGGCCCTTCTTCTTCCTAGACTTATGGTTGCCTGTCTTAGAAGAGGAGGGGCTGCCGCCTTCCCCAAAGGTGGTCGAGGAGCCCATAACAGCTCTTGGGGGTCGTGGCTGTTGTAGGCCATCATGCATGCACAAACCGTCGTGCGTGATCTAGTCATGGGTGGAGAAGGGGAGGAGATGTCATCTTCGAGTCACCGCCAATGTTACTCACGGATTGGCCTTCATTTTCTAATCCGGTGACGATACATGCAGTCCTAGGGGAGCAGATCCGACAAGGAAGGTTGGTGTAGTTCCACCCGAGGAGTGTCCAGAGGCCGGGATGGTAGTGTGGAGCAGCAGGTTGGGGAGCTGCAGGAGGGTGGCTTCGTAATCCTTGAGGAGCATGGGGTCTATCGCAACCACGGGTTCGGGCCGGAGTGAGCCAGCTTCGGCGAGAGGGGTTTGGGCGGGTGCGGCCCAACTTTGGTCCGTTGCATTCTTCCTCCTGTCGTTTTTCCCTTTAACCTACTGCCACTCATGTTCGGAGTTGTTGTTGGGGGAGGGTTCTGATAAAGTGTGAGAAGGGAGTTTCGAACAGCACAGGAAATGTAGCAGCTCCTCGCTTGTGGCCAAAGACCGAGCAAGACGGGCAAACTAGGGGTTGCCACTCATATTCCACCCCTATCTGCAATAACTCTCCATCCCACCTTATTTTGATAACTTCGGGACAGGTGAGTAGCCTTTATCTCAATACAAACTCTAACATAGGAGAGGCGCTTCATTTGTTCGAGTATGTTGGTTAACATAAAGGGGTTTGCCAACCACACTAGCAATTCGACTAATACTCGTCGAGGACCAAAGAGAGAGCGGGACATCCTTGAGGCGTACCCAAACCGGGAGGGCATCATACACTCCCTTCTTAAGCTTCAATTTGGGGTCCCAAGGCCGCAAGCAACATGGTACGATTAAGGATGGATATGAGACCCATCTCGAGGACTTTCCGTCTAAAATCTCCATCCGGGATGTGAATGAGATAGGAGCCACTATCATGGAGACGGACATCAAGTACATGCACACCCCATGTCTTCTTGATAATTTCTTCCGTTAGCTTGAAGTATACCTTCCTCCCGAGGAAGCATCCAATTATGCATTCCTTAAGAAACGGATTTTCGTGTGTTACAACATCCGGAGTGATGTCCACTATGGGTTCTCCATCCTCTAATGATGGGGGAACATAAGATAAGTTGTATCCTTTGGTCATCACCTTGGCCACCTTCGCCCAAGTGCCGTCCATTTTCGGTTTGGACCTTCATACGGCTAGAGCTACGACTCGTGCCCTTGACGACGCCGCCATAGAACGAGATGTTCCCTCTATTAGTGAACCCTTCTCGTGGCCCGGCCGTGGCATCGGCTGATCTTGGCGCGACCTAGAAGCACGTCTACCTCGGCTCCGGCCACGTCTAGGGTCACGGTCTAATCTTCGCTGTCCAATGTGTTCAGCCCCCAACACGGGACCATTATTGGCATCTCGCCCTAGCCCCATTAGCAGCTATCCCCTTTCAGCAATTACATTACCGATCGAACCAAGTCAGGTCCAACATTGATATCCGAATTCAAATCAACAAAGCATTTATACTAGCAACGCCAGACTTAATAATACCCCTATCCATCCCGGCTACATCCAATTTGCCTTTGTCCTTGGCATTAGAAACGACACCAGCCACCGTACCAATGACCAAACTACCAAGCAAGAGGGGCATGTTGCGATACAATTTTAGGGATAGAGGAAGGACTTACCTCATTGATGGAGGCCATACAAATTGGAAGGTCTAGTTGAAGAGGAGTTGGTGTGGGGCAAGGTGGTCTAAGACCAACGGTTGGGAGCTACCAGTCATCACCAGCCACATTCGGTGAGAACCACCAGTCAAAGCAGTGAATGTATAGCATTACGAGGCCACCACACATCGGTCGAGTAGTCCAAGCGGTCGAGCCCAAGGCCAAGTATAAGACCAGAGAGTCGCACTAGAATCAAATTCTTACAGGAAATGTATCAGCCACAGCACTCCACCTAAACTCACCAAATTTGGATGGATGGAAGGGGATATGAAGAGAATGGTGCCTTCCAAAAATCAGTCCAAACGAACATCGGGATTGCCCAGGATCTATCAATCTTCGTCGGGTGTACAGTACCTCGACAAACCAGAGCAAGATAAGATTGCAGAAGCTCTACTAGCCAAGATACACCACGACTTCTCACCAAAATGGGAGGGATGATTAGGGATATAGAGAGGAACTTTCCTTCCAAAAATCAGCCCAATCCCCCGGGAATGATCGAGGATCGACAAATCTTCGTCAGGTGAACAGTACCACGACGAACCGAGGGAGGCAGGAGCTTGCGGGAGCTCTACCAGCCAGATTACTCCACGAATGCTCACCAAATTTTGAGGGATGAGAGAGGAGATGGAGAGGAATCTTCTGTAAAAACATCAGCCCTTTCCGCCACGAGAATCGGCCGGAATCACCATTTCCGTGCCGGATGAACAAGTGATCGCGGTCCGGCGCCGAGAGTGCTTCAAATCCTGCGTGAACAAGTGCCCCACGCGATCCTAGGCCGAATGAAAAGTTAAATTCACGCGATTGTTTTTTTTTTTTTTTGTTAATTAAGTATGTATTGACTTTTCAAAGCACTAGGTACAAGAGTGGAACCGGACACAAAAACCATGAACCCCAGGGTGGCATACGATGCCACGGAGAGTTCAACGGTGAACCGGTTGTAAGATACAAGGATGAAATAAGTGCACCCGAATGTGCAACAACAACGGCAACAAGCAGCCTCTAAAAGCAGCCAAACACGTGGCCAAAACTAGGCAAAAATCTAGTAAAGAGGTCAAAACAACAACCAAAAGGGCTAAGCCAACCCTCCAATATAGAAATAATGACGGCCAAAAAAGATACCAAGCGCCGTGATGGAGCGGGGCCTCAACCTTTGGACAAGAGAGAACATGTAGGGGCGATGGCAGCACCAACGTGACAAGCTATCCAGAAACCGACCATGATCTCGGTGGTGAACGAGCAGAATGCACAGCAAGTAGGGCATCAAGACATTCACAAAAGCAGAGATATCCGTGGGGCATAATGGCCCGTAAAAGTGTAGCCAACGAGCACATGAAGAAATGAACCCAACACATCCACGCTAGGGCTCAAAGATAAAATCAAATAGAGCTCCTAAGATGCAGCTGCACATTATGTGTTGTTTGAAAGATCGCAGGGGATAGGGCCCAATTTTGTTGGATCCTCCTATTCCGGGGGTTGTCCCAAGCTTGGACTAAGTGAGAAAGCTTTGTCCTTGACCATCTTTGTAAGGTGCAAGACAAAAGCAGGTAAAAGAGGTTTTTGCCCGGAATAGGGCATTGTTCCGTTCTATCCGGATAATATGACACAAGGCACCAAGTGAGTACCTGGCAATGCGGCTAGAGAAGGAGCGGCCACCAATATGAGCTTGTGCCCACCGGATAAAATCATCCCATGGCCGGTTGGTCCGGTGAGGTTGCAATTAGATGCCCAAGTAGAAGCTAGGCGGCCAGTGACCTCACAGGCAAAGAACAAGTGGTTTACCGAATCGGGCCGTCGGTGGCGGAAGGGACAAGAGCCATCAAAATTCACGCGATTGTTCGCCTTTCATAAATTCAAGAATTTTAACTCGACTATGAAATACGAATGCCTCCAACTGCCCGTTAATCATTACTCCGATCTCGAAGGCCAACACAATAGGACCGGAATCCTGTGATGTTATCCCATGCTAATGTATACAGAGCATAGGCTTGCTTTGAGCACTCTAATTTCTTCAAAGTAAAACCACCGGAGGCATCACCCCGATACAATGACCGGAATGCAGAATTCTTCGTCGGAGGAACAGAGAGACCGATGAACCGTAACAACGAAGCTTGCTGGGGGCTCTACCGTCGAAAATACTCCACGACTACACACCAAATTTGGAGGGATGAGAGAGAAGATGGAGAGGAATGTTGTACCCAAAAATCAGTCCATTCCGCCACCGGAGTCGGCCGCAATCGCCATTTCCGCAGTGGGTGAACAAGTACCCACGGGACGAAGGACGAGAGGTTTTCAAATTCACGCGATTGTTCGTCTTTCATAAATTCAAGAATTTCAACTCGACCGTGTAATACGAATGCCTCCGATCGCCCCGTTAACCATTACTACGATTTCAAGGCCAACACAATAGGATCGGAATCTTGTGATGTTATCCCATGCTAATGAATACAAAGCGTATGCTTGCTTTGAGCACTCTAATTTCTTCAAAGTAAAAGCACCGGAGGCATCACCCGGATACAATGACCCGAATGCGGAATTCTTCGTCGGAGGAATAGTAGCTCGAAGAACCAGAATAATGAAGCTTATGGGGCTCTACCGTCGAAAATACTCCACGACTACACACCAAATTTGGAGGGATGAGAGAGGAGAAGGAGAGGAATGTTGTGTCCAAAAATCAGTCCATTCCGCCACCGAGTCGGCCTGCAATCGCCATTTCCGCACGGGTGAACAAGACTCAGGGACTGGAGGAAGCGAGGTTTTCAAATTCACGCGATTGTTCGTCTTTCATAAATTCAAGAATTTCAACTCGACCGTGAAATACGAATGCCTCCGATCGCCCGTTAGCCATCACTCCGATCTCGAAGGCCAACACAATAGGACCGGAATCCCGTGATGTTATCCCATGCTAATGTTTACAGAGCGTATGCTTGTTTTGAGCACTCTAATTTCTTCAAAGCAAAAGCACCGGAGGCATCACCCCCGATACAATGACCGGAATGCAGAATTCTTCGTCGGATAAACGTGAGTCCGATGAACCCGGAACAACTGAAGCTTGCGGGGGCTCTACCGTCGAAAATACTCCACGATTGCTCACCAAATTTAGAGGGATGAGAGAGGAGATGGAGAGGAATTTTGTGTCCAAAAATAGGTCCATTCCGCAATCGGTGTAGGCCGATTTCACCATTTCCGCAACGGGAGAACAATACCCGCGGGACGGAGGACGAGAGGTTTTCAAATTCACGCGATTCTTCGTCTTTCATAAATTCAAGAATTTCAACTCGACTATGAAATACGAATTCCTCCAACTGCCCCGTTAACCATTACTACGATCTCGAAGGCTAACACATTAGGACCGTAATCCCGTGATGTTATCCCATGCTAATGAATACAAAGCGTATGCTTGCTTTGAGCACTCTAATTTCTTCAAAGTAAAAGCACTCGAGGCATCACCCGGATACAATGACCGGAATGCAGAATTTTTTGTCGGATGAACAAGTGCCCGATGAACCGGAATAACGAAGCTTGCGGGGGCTCTACCGTCGAAAATACTCCACGAATGCCCACAAAATTTTGAGGGATGAGAAAGGAGATGGAGAGGAATGTTGTGTGCAAAAATCAGTCCATTCCGCCACCGGAGTCGGCTGCAATCGCCATTTCCGTAGCAGGTGAACAATACCCGCGGGATGGAGGACGAGAGGTTTTCAAATTCACGCGATTGTTTTTTTTTTTTTTTTTTGGTAAGTTAAGTATGTATAAACTTTTCAACGTACCAAGGAACAAGATGAGGCCGGACACAAAATCTTGACCCAAGTAAGACACATAATGTCCTAGGAGGGTCAAAGGTGAAGCGGCGCAAAATATGTAAGAGAGCTAGGGGGCAACCCAAAACGGCCGAACACATGGCCAAGCTCGGAAGCTACAAAATGGCCAAAACAGCGGCCCCAAATCCTACGATCTACACGGCTAAGACAACAGCCAAGCAAATGAAGGAGGAAAGGCTAAACGGCCCTAAGGTCAAACCTCAAAGATGGTTGGGGAGAAGCCCCGGCTCCTTTGCAACCGACGATTCGTAGGGAGATCATCCACGGTTCCAAGCGAGAAAGCTTTGTCCTTGACTATCTTAATGAGATGTTTGACCATGCCCGGCACAAAAAGAGGCTTGTCTCGAAATAGAATGTCATTCCGTTCTGTCCAAATAAGGTGACGAGAGAGCCGCAAAGGAGAACCTGGAAATCCGGTGGGAGAAAGACCCGGCCGCGAAGTGTTTCAAGGCCCAGCGAATATGGTCGTGCCACGGACGGTTTTTCCGGGCAAGGTGACATTTGGTCGCCCAATATCGGGCCAAGCTACCGGTGACAACGCACCCGAAGAAGAGATGATCTACTGAGTCCGGCCTCCTGCGACAAAGCACAAGCACCGTCCGGATCCTGCGATATTGGATCAGTAGGACTCGTGTAGGTACACGGTTTAGGGAGACTAACCATAATAGGAAGGCATGGCGGGGGGTAATAGCTCGATCCCAAATGAAGGAATGCCGGTGGAATGGTCGGGCCTTTAGCTCGATCGGTTCCCAGGCCGAAGCAACGAGAATGAGCCGGACGGATGACCTTGCCAGGTGAGCATGTCGGCTTTGTCTTCCAACGAGAAGAGGGGTCGGCTCCGACCAGCCGAGGATGGTGGCCAATGTAGCTGATGGTTGCCATACGAGTCATAGAACGAGCGTACCGAGGCATTGTGAGGAATTCTAGAGCGGTATATTTCCCCATTAGAGAAGAGTTTGTACAAGGGGCCTTTGTCGTGCCACCAATCATACCGGAAAGCCGTCGACCGCCCATTAGCTATCTTCCATCTGAATTGCAAGGAGAAATCCTCACGTAGATCAAGTATTTTCTTCCAAGCCCAAGAGCAAAAGGTGGGCTTGGTGGCCACCCTTAAGTTGGCGTTCTTTAAGAAGGTCGTGTGGATCCACTTACACCACGGGGACTCTTTATCGGTGAACGGAGTCCAAATGTGTTTGAGTGTCATTGCTTTGTTACTGATCTACCACTGCGAATCCCCAGGCCTCCTTCTTCTTTGGGAACACAAATGTCCGCCCACGAGACCTTGGCGCCCCGACCCCTAGGCTGGGGCCTTTCCATAGAAATTGTCTAAGAATACGTTCAATATCATGTAGAATAGACTTCGGAAGAGTAAACATGCTAGCCCAATAAACATGAATCGAGTGCGGGACGGACTTAATAAGTTGTAAGCGGCCAGCATAGGAGAGGAAGCGTTGGGACCATGATCTAGCTCTAGCTGTGATCAAGTCCACCAATCCCTTGCAATCATTTCTCCCAAGTCTAGATGCAATGATAGGCACCCCTAAGTACCGAAAAGGAAGGGTACCTTGTTGGAAGCCCAAGCAATGTTGAATTTGGTCGTGAAGAGTTGCCGTGCCCCCGGAGAAGAATATATCGCTCTTGCTTTCATTCGGTTTCGAGACCCGACCACGAAGAGAAGATATCTAGCCCCTCCTTTAGTAGTTTCGCCGAGCCAACATTAGCTTCGCGAGAATAGCAGCACATCATCCGCAAAGAATAAGTGCGAAAGTCGGACCGATTTGCATCGCGTAAGTATTTGAATCCGGGGAGAGTAGTCTTGGCATGGAGAATACCGGATAAGACTTCCATGATCAAGGTGAATAGGTAGGGGGATAACGGGTCACCCCCGCCTAATGCCTCTGTTGCTAGGAAAGAAACCATGAAGCTCACCATTAATAGCAATCGAAAACCGGGGTGAGGAAACACATGTCATGATCAGCCGAACAAGGGGACCCGGGAAACCAAAGGCTTGTAATACCAATTGGAGGAAAGTCCAATCGAGCGTGTCATAGGCCTTCGGAAGTCAACCTTAATAGCACATTTGGGGAGATAAGGTTCATGGTGGAAGTCTCGTGAAAAGCTCTTGAGCAAGCAGTACATTGTCACTAATCCTCCTACCCTTGACAAAAGCCGTTTGAGATGGACTAATGATGGAGGGGCGAACAAGAGCAATCCGGTTGGCAATAATCTTGGTTATGCATTTGTATAAGGTGTTGCAACATGCAATGGGCCGAAAGTCACTCATAGCCGAGGCATTGGGAATCTTCGGCACTAGAGAGAGGATGGTGGCATTGATTTCTTTAAGTAGGCAACCAGTGGAGAAGAAATCCTTAATTGCCAATATAATCGACCGACCAACGATATCCCACGAAGTAATGAAAAATTCAGCAGAGAAACCATCGGGGCCGGGGGCTTTACCTCGAGCGAGGGAGAAGAAGGTGTGTCGGATTTCCTCCTGTGACACATCGAGAGAGGGAGTTAACTTGGACATCGTCCAGGGTACGTCGAAGGAGGCAGCGGATATCCGATATCTCCGGCGGACTAGTAAGCGGCACTCCATTAAGCAGCCGCTCAAAGTGACCAACTATGTGATCCCGAACCGAGTCGGCTCGGTCAACACCATCCCTTCCGAATTAGAGACCGAGAGGATGCGGTTGTGTTGGTGTCGCTTATTCACAAAATGATGGAAATACCTCGTGTTTTGGTCGCCCTCCTTAAGCCATCGGATTCTAGACTTTTGTTTGTAGAAGGACTCCTCCCCGGAGCCTAAGAGCCGTGAAAGCTCGAAGGAGTTCAGCTTCCCGGTCACCCAAGCCGCTTTCCGAGGGTCAAGTTCAAGTGCATCCCGAACCGAGGAGAGGGCCCGACGTGCTTGCTCAGTCCGGTTGGAGATGTCCGAGAAGGAGCTCCGATTGAGTTGTTTAAGTCGGCTTTTGAGTAGCTTCAACTTTCGCATACCGAAAACATAGGGGTGCCACCAACGGGAGTAACCCAAGTTTGTGCCACAATCTCCTTAAAGGAAGGATGAGTGGACCAATAGCTGAAGAACTTGAACGGTCGTTTAGATGGCGGAGGGGGAGCGATCCTAATCACCATGGGTGTGTGGTCGGAAATACCGGACGCCAAAAATGATGCTTCAGAGAAGGAGAAGACTCGGCTCCAAGTGGTCATTGATCGAACACGATCAATCTTGCGTTGTTTGCGAGACTCCCCGGTAGATGTCGACCACGTGAATCTATGCCCCACATACCGGAGATCATCAAGTCCAACCTGATCTAAGCAAGCTCCAAATTCGTCAAAAGCTGGAATCCACAAATTGGAGCTACCCATTCTATCCGTATGATCCCGAATTGCATTGAAATCCCCCGCTACCATCCACGGGTCTTGAGCGCCACTAAGACGGATAAGGTCAGCCCAAAGCGCTCTCCTAGCCACGAACGTGTGCTCACCATATGCAAAAGAGATGTAACACCATTTGTTCAAGGAAATAAACCCTGAGCCGCACATGGATTAATTGAGCAAGAGTCAAGCACATAAGCACGTCAACCTCCCGGGGGTTCCAACCAATCCAAATCCTACCCCGAGGCGAGTAGTCATAGTTATGAATCCAACGCCAACCCGGTACCAACGTGTCGAGATGGACTCAAAAAGAGACGGTTTAACCTTTGTCTCCAAAATTCCTATGCAAGAAAGCCGGTTGATCCTAACAAGGGACCGGATTTCGGCTTGTCTAATGGGGTCAACAAGGCCCCTAATATTCCATATAGCTAAAAACATATGTGCAAGGGAGAGAAGCAGGTTACCGGTGCTTCTTTTTGCCCTTCTTCCACTTGGGCTTACCTGTCTTCGAAGAGGAAGGGCTGTTCCCATCCCTTGGCAATGGTTCCTTGGAAGCATTAGGCCGGTTGCGATTTGCTTCCTCCGTGAGGGCAAAGACCGTAGCCCGGGCCCTAGTGAAAGGGGGGGACGGATAGGATATGTCCTCTTCAATATCACTTCGGCGATGAGGTCTCCCTCATTTTCCGACGCCGAAGAGCGGGCAGAGGATGCATGAGCCGAGGTTGCCGAAGAGAGGTGCTCCCGATCCAAATCGGGGCTCGCTCACGAAGGCTTCAGGCGGGGGCAATGGTTCCTGGGCAACAGGCCGCAAGGGGCCAGGCTCAAGATCGGGGGGCTAGGACTAACTCGGTCTAGTCCTAGCATGGAGTGGGGTTTTCGCCCGAGGTTGTGGTGCCTCCCGGGTCTTGAGGCGCCTGCCGGGGAGCCCCCGCATAGCGACGACCTTTCCTTCCCTTGCACTTGCTGCCAAGTGCCTTCTCGCTTGGGGCCGCGGGTCGAGAACCGAGGCCTTGTCCCTAGGCTCCTCATCATTTGCGCAAGGGTGGCCATGAGCGCCAAGTTTATGGCCAAAAACGCCACACTTATCACAAAGAGATAGGTTTCCACTCAAATTCAACTCCTATCGTGATCAAATCACCATCCCATCGGATTTTCACCGATTCAAGGCGAGGTTGGGAGGCCTTTATCTCCACACAAACCCGTGCGAAGGAGAGTCTCCTCATTTGTTCCGTCCGAGCATCCACATAGAGGGGTTGCCAATTGCACTAGCAATGCGACCAATGCCTTGAGATGACCATAAGGAGAGCGGTACGTCTCTCATTCTAACCTATACCGGGAGCTTGTCATTTGCACCCTTCCCGAGCTTCAATTTAGGATGCCAAGCTTGCAGCATCATTGTGCTATTGAGGATGGAAATCGGTCCCATGTCTAGTACCTTCCTTCGAAGTTTTCATCCGGGATACGGAAAAAGTAGAAGCCATTCTCATGCATCCGGACGTCTATGACATGGGGCCCCCAAGCTTTTTTGATGGCTTCCTCAGTGATCTTGAAGAAGATCTTCTTCCCTAAGAAATGCCCGACGATACATTCCTTTAGCATTGGATTCTCGTTCTCAACAATGTCGGGGGTAATGTCCACAATGGGTTCGCCATCCTCCATCGTTGGCTCGAAGTAAGCAAGGTTGTAACCTTTGGCCATTACCTTGGCCACATTGGCCCAAGAACGTGGCTGCATCGGCGGGGCACTTGGAGTGTTTGTTCTACTCTTGCTGCGGGTGGGATTGCTAGTGTCGGTCCTAGACGGACCAACAGGGAGTACACCCCGGGGGCTTGGACTTTCTCCTAAGTGATCTACCCCGCTGCGGCTTCTCCTAGGGTCACGACCAGCCACCCGTGACACACCAGCACCCGAAGTCATATTGGTAGCGGGGAGAGTAGGAGCAGCCGCTTTCCCTTTCTCGGTGGCATTGAGTCTACTAGGCAGCCCTGCATTTTCAACCGAAGGAGAGGGACAGATTCGGGTAAGGAGGAGGGGACGACCTCATCCGGTGTCTCCATACAAATAGGCGGCTCCAGCATAGGTTCAGCCGAGCACACAGACAAAGGGACATCCAGCAAGGAGGACATTATGCCCAAGCATACAACCACCAGTCAAGAGGGGCACCAACCACCCGTATCCAACAAACCAGCAAGTCACAGCAGCTAAGGCAGAACGCAGCACATTCAACCGTATAACCAGCAGAGGAGATGGAGGGGAGGGACAATATACTTGCCTGCTAGGAGAGGCCAGGGGCAGCAGAAGCTCCTCGCCAGGTGAGCTGTACCTCGCCCAGCAGGACTAGCAGAAACTGCAGCAGTCAGACGAGCCAGGGACAGCAGAAGCTTGAAGGAGGTGTTCCGGCCACACCACTCCACAAAATCTCACCAAATTTGGAGGGATATATGACTAGGGGGAACCCAGACGTCCTCCAAAAAACAGCCAAAAACGCAGCCAGGGGAGGATGGGATCTACGTTTCTACAGCGGGTGAACAGAGCCCGACGAACCAGATCTGCAGAAACTTGAAAAGGCTCTACCGGTCGGAATACAACTCGTCTGCTCACCAAATTTTGAGGGATGGTAGAGCATATGGAGAGTCTCGTTCTGTCACAAAATCAGCCCATTCCGTCCACGGAGGTGGTCGGAATGACCATTTCCATAGCAGGAGTACAGAACCCCAACGAACCAGACAACCTGAAAATGCGGGGGCTCTAGCGCCCAAATTACTCAACGAAAGCTCACCAAATTTTGAGGGATGATAGAGCAGAAGGAGAGGATCGTTCTGTCAAAATATCAGCCAATTCCGCCGCCTGAATCGGCCGGAATCTCCATTTCCGCCGCTGATGAACAGTACCGCGGGGCAGGCGCCGAGAGCAATTGGATCTGGGCGCGTGAACAGAACGCGCGCGGCCCTAGGCGAAATGAAAAGTCCAAATTCACGCGATTGTTCGTCTTTCATAAATTCAAGAATTTCAACTCGATCTGTGAAATACGAATGCCTCCGACAGCCCCGTTAACCATTACCGCGATCTTGAAGGCAACATAATACGACCGGAATCTTGTGATGTTATCCCATGCTAATGAATACAAAGCGTATGCTTGCTTTGAGCACTCTAATTTCTTCAAAGTAAAAGCACCGGAGGCATCACCCGGATACAATGACTGGAATGCAGAATTCTTCGTCGGAAGAACAAGAGCCCGATGAACCGGAACAACATGAAGCTTGCGGGGCTCTACCGTCGCAAATACTCCACGACTACACACCAAATTTGGAGGGATGAGAGAGAGAGATGGAGAGGAATGTTGTGTTCAAAAATCAGTCCATTCCGCCACCGGAGTCGGTTGCAATCGCCATTTCCGCAGCGGGTGAACCGTACCCGCGGGACGGAGGAAGCGAGGTTTTCAAATTCACGCGGTTGTTCGTCTTTCATAAATTCAAGAATTTCAACTCTAACTATGAAAAACGAGTGCCTCCGAGTGCCCCGTTAATCATTACTTCGATCTCGGAGGCGAACAAAATAGGACCGGATTCCTGTGATGTTATCCCATGCTAATGTTTACAGAGCGTAGGCTTGCTTTGAGCACTCGAATTTCTTCAAAGTAATAGCACCGGGAGGCATGGCCCGGCTACAATGGCCTGAATGCGGAATTCTTCGTCGGATGAACGGTAACCCGATGAACAAGAACAACAGAAGCTTTGGGGGGCTTTACCTCGAAAATACTCCACGAATGCCCACGAAATTTTGAGGGATGAGAGAGGAGATGGAGAGGAATGTTGTGTCCAAAAATCAGTCCATTCCGCCACCGGAGTCGGCCGCAATCCCCATTTCCTGCGGGTGAACAAGACCGCATGGACGGAGGACGCGAGGTTTTCAAATTCACGCGATTTTTCGTCTTTCATAAATTCAAGAATTTCAACTCGATCGTGAAATACGAATGCCTCCGATTGCCCCGTTAACCATTGCTCCGATCTCGAAGGCCAACACAATAGGATCGAATCCTGTGATGTTATCCCATGCTAATGTATACAGAGTGTATGCTTGCTTTGAGCACTCTAATTTCTTCAAAGTAAAAGCAACGTAGGCATCACGCTGATACAATGACCGGAATGTAGAATTCTTCGTTGGATAAACAGAGTCCGATGAACCGGAACAACAGAAACTTGATGGGGCTCTACCGTCGAAAATACTCCACGATCGCTCACCAAATTTAGAGGGATGAGAGAGGAGATGGAGAGGAATTCTGTGTCCAAAAATAGGTTCATTCCGCCATCGGAGTCGGCCGGTTTCACCATTTCCGCAACCGGAGAACAATACCCATGGGATCGTGGACGGGAGGTTTTCAAATTCACGCGTTTGTTCGTCTTTCATAAATTCAAGAATTTTAACTCGACTATGAAATACGAATGCCTCCAAGTGCCCCGTTAATCATTACTTCGATCTCGAAGGTCAACACAATAGGACCGGAATCCTGTGATGTTATCCCATGCTAATGTATACGAGAGCGTAGGCTTGCTTTGCGCACTCTAATTTCTTCAAAGTAACAAGACCGGAGGCATGACCCGATTACAATGACCGGAATGCAAAATTCTTCGTCGGATAAACGGTAGCCCGACGAACAGTAACAACCGAAGGTTCCGGGGACTCTACCTTCGAAAATACTCCACGACTACTCACCAAATTTGGAGTGGTGAGAGAGGAATGTTGTGTCCAAAAATCAGTCCATTCCCCACCGGAGTCGGGCCGCAATCGCCATTTTGCTGCGGGTGAACAAGACTCGCGGGACGGAGGACGGGATGTTTTCAAATTCACGAGATTTTTCGTCTTTCATAAATTCAAGAATTTCAACTCGATCGTGAAATACGAATGCCTCCGATCGCCCCGTTAACCATTACTCCGATCTCGAAGGCCAACACAATAGGATCGAATCCTGTGATGTTATCCCATGCTAATGTATACAGAGTGTATGCTTGCTTTGAGCACTCTCATTTCTTCAAAGTTAAAGCAACGTAGGCATCACCATGATACAATGACCAAAATGCAGAATTCTTCGTTGGATAAAAGGTAGCCCGATGAACCGGAACAACGAAGCTTGCGAGGGCTCTACCGTCGAAACTACTCCACGACTTGCTCACCAAATTTAGAGGGATGAGAGAGGAGATGTAGAGGAATTTTGTGTCCAAAAATATGTCCATTCCGCCATCGGAGTCGGCCGGTTTCACCATTTCCGCAATCGGAGAACAATACCCGCGGGACTGTGGACGGGAGGTTTTCAAATTCACGCGTTTGTTCGTCTTTCATAAATTCAAGAATTTTAACTCGACTATGAAATACGAATGCCTCCGAAGTGCCCCGTTAATCATTACTTCGATCTCGAAGGCCAACACAATAGGACCGGAATCCCGTGATGTTATCCCATGCTAATGTATACAGAGCGTAGGCTTGGTTTGCGTACTCTAATTTCTTCAAAGTAAAAGCACCGGATGCATGACATGGCTACAATGGCCGAATGCGGTGAATTCTTCGTCGGATGAATGGTAGCCCGACGAACCGGAACAACAAAAGCTTGCGGGGGTTCTATTGTCGAAAATACTCCACTATTGCCCACCAAATTTGGAGGGACGAGAGAGGAGAATGGGAGGAATGTTGTGTCCAAAAATCAATGCATTCCGCCAAAGGAATCGGCCGGTACCACCATTTCCGTAGCGGGTGAACGGTTACCCGAGAGGCGTGGACGAGAGGATTTCAAATTCACGCGATTGTTCGTCTTTCATAAATTCAAGAATTTCAACTCGACTATGAAATACGAAAGCCTCCAACTGTCCCGTTAATCATTACTACGATCTCGAATGCCAACACAATAGGACCGGAATCCCGTGATGTTAGCCCTGCTAATGTATACAGAGCGTATGCATGCTTTGAGCACTCTAATTTCTCCAAAGTAAAAGTACCGGAGGCATGACCCGGCTACAATGGCCGGAATGCAAAATTCTTCGTCGGATAAACGATAGCCCGACGAACCGGAACAACCCAAGCTTCCGGGGGCTCTACTTTCGAAAATACTCCACGATTGCTAACCAAATTTGGAGGGATGAGAGAGGAGATGGAGAGGAATGTTGTGTCCAAAAATCAGTCCATTCCAACACCGGAGTTAGCCGGTATAACCATTTCCGCAGCGGGTGAACATGCTTCGGGGAATGTGAACGAGAGGTTTTCAAATTCACGTGATTATTCGTCTTTCATAAATTCAAGAATCTTAACTCTAACTATGAATACGAATGCCTCCGAATGCCCCGTTAATCATTACTCCGATCTCGAAGGCCAACACAATAGGATCGAAATCCCGTGATATTATAACTTGCTAATGTATACAGAGCGTATGCTTGCTTTGAGCACTCTAATTTCTTCAAAGTAACAAAGACCGGAGGCATGACCCGGTTACAATGACCGGAATGCAAAATTCTTCGTCGGATAAACGGTAGCCCGACGAACCAGTTAACAACCGAAGGTTCCGGGGGCTCTACCGTCGAAAATAATCCACGATTGCTCACCAAAATTGGAGGGATGAGAGAGGAGATGGAGAGGAATGTTGCGTCCAAAAATCAGTCCATTCCGCCACCGTAATCGGCCGGTATCACCATTTCCGCACCGGGTGAACAGTACCGCGAAACTCGAACGAGAAGTTTTGAAATTCACGCGATTGATCCTCTTTCATAAATTCAAGAATTTCAACTCGACAATGAAATACGAATGCCTACGATGCCCCGTTAATAATTACTCCGATCTCGAAGGCCCACACAATAGGACCGGAATCCCGTAATGTTATCCCATGCTAATGTATACAGAGCGTAGGCGTACTTTGGGCACTCTAATTTCTTCAAAGTAACAGCACCGGAGGCATGACACCGCTAGAAAGGCCACAATGCGGAATTCTTCGTTGGATGAACGGTAGCCCGACGAACCGGAACAACAGAATCTTGCGGAGGTTCTACCGTCGAAAATACTCCACGATTGCTCACCAAATTTGTAGGGATGAGAGAGGAGAAGGGGAGGAATGTTGTGTCAAAAATCAGTCCATTCGGCCACCGGAATCAGCCTATATCACCATTTCCGCGGTGGTGAACAAGACCCTTGAGAATGTGGACGAGAGGTTTTCGGATTCACGCGATTGTTCGACTTTCATAAATTCAAGAATTTCAACTCGACTATGAAATACGAATTCCTCCATCGCCTCATTAATCATTACTACGATCTCGAAGGCCAACACAATCGGACCGGAATCCCGTGATGTTATCCCTTGCTAATGTATACAGAGCATATGCTTGCTTTGAGCACTCTAATTTCTCCAAAGTAAAGGCACCGGAGGCATAACCCGGCTACAATGGCCGGATTACAAAATTCTCCGTCGGATAAACGGTAGCCCGACGAACCGAACAACCGAAGCTTCCGGGGGCTCTGACTGTCGAAAATACTCCACGATTGCACACCAAATTTGGAGGGATGAGAGAGGAGATGGAGAGGAATGTTGTGTCTAAAAATCAGTCCATTCGAACACCGGAGTCAGCAAGTATAACCATTTATGCAGCGGGTGAACAGATCCGTTGGATCGTGGACGAGAGGTTTTCAAATTCACGCGATTATTTGTCTTTCAAAAATTCGAGAATTTTAACTCGACTACAAATACGAATGCCTTCGATCGTCCCGTTAATCATTACTCCGATCTCGAAGGCCAACACAATAGGACCGGAATCTTGTGATGTTATCCCATGCTAATGTATGCAGAGCGTATGCTTGCTTTGAGCACTCTAATTTCTTCAAAATAACAGCACCGGAGGCATGACCCGGCTACAATTGCCGGAATGCAAAATTCTTCGTCGGACAAACGGTAGCCCGCAGAACCGAACAGTAGAAGCTTCGGGGCTCTACCTTCCAAAATACGCCACAACTGGTCACCATATTTGGAGGGATGAGAGAGGAGATGGAGAGGAATGTTTTGTCCAAAAATCAGTCCATTCCGCCACCGGAGTCGGCCGGTATCACCATTTTCGCACCGGGTGAACAATACCAAGTGAGGCTCGTGGACGAGAGGTTTTCAAATTCACGCGATTGTTTTTTTTGGGTTAAGTAAGTATGTATTGACTTTCCAAAGTACTAGGTACAAGAGAGAAACCGGACACAAAAAATTCACGCGATTGTTCGTCTTTCATAAATTCAAGAATTTCAACTCGACTATGAAATATGAATGCCTACGACTGTCCCGCTAATCATTACTCCGATCTCGAAGGCCAACACAATAGGACCGGATTCTTGTGATGTTATCCCATGCTATTGTATATAGAGCGTAGGCTTGCTTTGAGCACTTTAATTTCTTTAACGTAACAGCACCGGAGGTATGACCCCGCTACAATGGCCGGAATGTAGAATTCTTCGTCGGATGAACGGTAGCCCGACGAACCGGAACAACAGAAGCTTGCGGGGGCTCTACCGTCGAAAAATACTCCACGATTGCTCACCAAATTTGGAGGGATGAGAGAGGAGAAGGGGGAGGAATGTTGTGTCAAAAAATCAGTCTATTCCGCCATTGGAATCGGTCCGTATCACCATTTTCGCAGCGGGTGAACAATACTGCGGGATCTGTGGATGAGAGGTTTTCAAATTCACGCGATTGTTCGTCTTTCATAAATTCAAGAATTTCAACTCGACTATGAAATACGAATGCCTCCGATTGCCCCGTTAATCATTACTACGATCTCGAAGGCCAACTTAATAGGACCGGAATCCCAGTGATGTTAGCCCATGCTAATGTATACAGAGCATATGCTTTTTCTGAGCATTCTAATTTCTCCAAAGTAAAAGCACCGGAGGCATGACCTGGCTACATTGGCCGGAATTCAAAATTCTTCGTCGGATAAACGGTAGCCCGTCGAACTAGAACAACCGAAGCTTCCGGGGGTTCTACTATCAAAAATACTCCACGAATGCTCACCAAATTTGGAGGGTTGAGAGAGGAGATGGAGAGGAATGTTGTGTCCAAAAATAAGTCCATTCCAACACCGGAGTCAGCCGGTATAACCATTTCCGCATGTGGTGACCCGTGCCATGGGACTGTGGAGGAGAGGTTTTCAAATTCACGCGATTATTCTTCTTTCATAAATTCAAGAATTTTAACTCGACTACGAATACGAATGCCTCCGACCGCCCCGTTAATCATTACTCCAATCTCGAAGGCCAACACAATAGGACCGGAATCCCGTGATGTTATCCCATGCTAATGTATACAGAGCGTATGCTTGCTTTAAGCACTCTAATTTCTTCAAAGTAACAGCACCTGAGGCAAGACCTGGCTACAATTGCGGGAATGCAAAATTCTTCGTGAGACAAACGGTAGCCCGACGAACCGAGAACAATGAAGCTTTCGGGGCTCTACCGTCGAAAATACTCCCCACTTGCTCACCAAATTTGGAGGGATGAGAGAGGAGATGGAGAGGAATGTTGTGTCCAACACATTAGGACCGGAATCCTGTGATGTTATCCCAAGCTAATGTATACAGAGCATAGGCTTGCTTTGCGCACTCTAATTTCTTCAAAGTAACAGCACCGGAGGCACGACCCGATTATAATGACCGGAATGCAAAATTCTTCGTCTGGTAAATGATAGCCCGACGAACCAGAACAAACGAAGGTTCCGGGGCTCTACCGTCGAAAATACTCAAGGACTGCTCACCAAATTTGGGGGGATGAGAGAGGAGAAGGGGAGGAATGTTGTGTCCAAAAATAAGTCCATTCCAACACCGATGTTCCCGGTATAACCATTTTCGAGCGGGTGACAAGCATGCGGTGACTTGTGGACGAGAGGTTTTCAAATTCACGCGATTATTCTTCTTTCATAAATTCAAGAATTTTAACTCGACTATGAATACGAATGCCTCCGATTGCCCCGTTAATCATTACTCCAATCTCGAAGGCCAACACAATAGGACCGGAATCCCTGTGATGTTATCCCATGCTAATGTATACAGAGCGTATGCTTGCTTTAAGCACTCTAATTTCTTCAAAGTAACAAAGATTGGGGCAAGACCCGGCTACAATTGCCGAAATGCAAAATTCTTCGTTAGACATAAGTAGCCCGACGAACCGTAACAAGCGAAGCTTGTTGGGCTCTACCGTCGAAAATACTCCCCCTACTGCTCACCAAATTTGGAGGGATGAGAGAGGAGAAGGAGAGGAATGTTGTTTCCAACACATTAGGACCGGAATCCTGTGATGTTATCCCATGCTAATGTATACGAGCGTAGGCTTGCTTTGTGCACACTAATTTCTTCAAAGTAACAACACCGAGACATGACCCGGTTACAATGACCGGAATGCAAAATTCTTCGTCCCGTAAATGATAGCCCGACGAACGAACAAACGAAGGTTCCGAGGGCTCTACCGTGGAAAATACTCCACGTCTGCTCACCAAATCTGGAGGGGCGAGAGAGGAGATGAAGAGGAATGTTCCGACCAAAAATCAGTCCATTCCGCCACCGGGAGTCGGCCGGTATCACCAATTCCGCACCGGATGAACAGTAGCAGCGAGACCGTGGACGTGAGGTTTTGAAATTCACGCGATTGTTCGTCTTTCGTAAATTCAAGAATTTCAACTATGACTATGAAATACGAATCCCTACGATCGCCCGTTAATCATTACTCCGATCTCGAAGGCCAACACAATAGGACCGGAATCCTGTGATGTTATCCCATGCTAATGTATACAGAGCGTAGGCTTGCTTTGAGCACTCTAGTTTCTTCAAAGTAACCAACACCGGAGGCATGACCCCGCTACAATGGCCGAAATGCATAATTCTTTGTCGGATGAACGATAGCCCGACGAACCGTAACAACGAAGCTTGCGGGGGTTCTACCGTCGAAAATACTCCCCGACTTCTCACCAAATTTGGAGGGATGAGAGAGGAGATGGGAGGAATGTTATGTCCAAAAATCAGTCCATTCCACCACCGGAATCGGCCGGTATCACCATTTTCGCATCGGGTGAACAGAACCCCATGGACTGTGGATGAGATGTTTTCAAATTCACGCGATTGTTCGTCTTTCATAAATTCAAGAATTTCTACTCCGACTATGAAATACAAATGCCTCCGATTGCCCCTTTAATCATTACTACGATATCGATGGCCAACATAATAGGACCGGAATCTTGTTATGTTAGCCCATGCTAATGTATAGAGAGCTTATGCTTGCTTTGAGCACTCAAATTTCTCCAATGTAAAAGCACCGGAGGCATGACCCGGCTACAATGGCCGGAATGCAAAATTCTTCGTCGGATAAACGATAGCCCGACGAACCGGATCAACCGAAGCTTCCGGGGGCTCTATCGTCGAAAATACTCCAAGACTGCTCACCAAATTTGGAGGGATGAGATAGGAGATGGAGAGGAATGTTGTGTCCAAAAATCGTCTATTCCAACATCGGAGTCGGCCGGTATAACCATTTCCGCAGCGGGTGAACAAGATCATGCACCGTGGACGAGAGGTTTTCAAATTCACGCAATTGTTTTTTTTTTTTGGTTAATTAAGTATGTATTGACTTTTCAAAGCACTAGGTACAAGAGTGGAACCGGACACAAAAACCATGAACCTAGGGTGGCATACGATGCCATGGAGGGTTCAACGGTGAACCGGTTGTAAGATACAAGGATGAAGTAAGTGCACCCGAATGCGCAAAGAAGAAAAAGCAACAAGCAGCCTCTAAAAGCAGCCAAACACGTGGCCAAAACTAGGCAAAAATCTAATAAAGAGGTCAAGACAACAACCAAAAGGGCTAAGCCAACCCTCCAATGTAGAAATAATGACGGCCAAAAAAGATACCAAGCGTCGTGATGGAGCAGGGGCCTCAACCTTCGGACAACGAGCGAGAACATGTAGGGCGAGGCAGCACCAACGTGACAAGCTATCCGTAAACCGACCATGATTCGGTGGTGAACGAGCAGAATGCACAGCAAGTAGGGCATCAAGACATTCACAAAAGCAGAGATATCCGTGTGGCATAGTGGCCCGTAAGGTGTAGCCAACGAGCACATGAAGAAATGAACCCAACACAACGTCCACGCAAGGCTCAAAGCATATAATCAAATAGGGCTCCTAGGAAGCAGCTGCACATTATGTGTTGTTTGAAAGATCGCGGGGATAGGGCCCAATTTTGTTGGATCCTCCTATTCGGGGTTGTCCTAGACTAGACTAAGTGAGAAAGCTTTGTCCTTGACCATCTTTGTAAGGTGCAAGACAATAGCGGGCAAAAAGAGGTTTTTGCCCCGGAATAGGGCGTTGTTCCGTTCTATCCGAGATAATATGACACAAGGCACCAAGTGAGTACCTGGCAATGCGGCTAGAGAAGGAGCGGCCACCAATATGAGCTTGTGCCCACCGGATAAAATCATCCCATGGCCGGTTGGTCCAGGTGAGGTTGCAATTAGATGCCCAAGTAGAAGCCCGGGCGGCCGGTGACCTCACGAGCAAAGAACAAGTGGTTTACGCGAATCAGGCCGTCGGTGGCAGAAGGGACAAGAGCCATCATGGATGCGGCGGTAATGCAAGAGGAGGACTTGTGTCGGCGACGGTTGAGAGTGGCTAGCCATAGAAGGAAGGCATGGCGCGGAGCAATGACCGGATCCCATATGAAAGAATGCCGGTGTACCCGAGTCCTCCTTAGTCCGATGGTGTCCCACGCCGAGGCAATGGAGAAGTTCCCCGAAGTATGGCCACACCATGCAAATACATCCCGCTTACCTTCCACAAGAGTTGGGGCGGGATCCAGCCCAAGACATAAGAGTAGGTAGAGTAAGAGATGCGGGCCAATGGTAGAGGAAGAAGTCCCGCACGGTTACCGCCGAGGGATCCTGGATTGATAAATGTCACGACCCATGAAATGCTTGTAGAGCGGGCTTTTGTCATGCCGGTGATCATACCAAAGTGCCGTTTCCTGCCCATTGCCAAGCTTCCATCTCGAAATGCACATAGAAATCCCCCCGTAGGTCTAGGATTTTCTTCCACGTCCAGGAACAGAAAGTAGGCCGGCTAGCTACCTAGAAGTTCGTACTTTTTAAGAAGTTGGAATGTATCCACTTGCACCATAAGGATTCCTTATCAGCAAAGAGCATCCAAATATGTTTGAGGGTCATCGCCTTGTTGCAATCCGCCAATCTGCGAATACCCAATCCTCCCTCCTCTTTGGGGAGGCATATGTCCGTCCAGTGCTACCTTCGCCCCCCCCAATACCAAGGTCGGGACCCTTCCACAGGAATTGGCGAAGGATGAGCTCAATCCTATTCAAGATTGACTTGGGCAAGATGAACACAAGAGCCCGGTAGACATGAATAGAGTGCAAACGCAGACTTAATGAGTTGCAATCCGCCCGCGAAGGATAGGAAACGCTGGGACCACGATCGAGCTCTAGCAAGAATCGCATTGACTAGGAAGTCACAATCTACCTTACGGATACGGGAAGATATAATAGGGACTCCAAGGTAACGAAATGGAAGGGTACCTTCCTGGAAGTGTAGGCATTGGCGGATCTGGTGGCGAAGCATAGTAGAGCCACCCGAGAAGAAGATGTCGCTTTTCGGGGGTTCGGTTGGAGGCCGGACCAGGGCGGAGAAAAGTTGAAGTCCTTGCTTGAGTAGCTCAACCGTCTGAAGGTTCCCTTCGCGAATAATAGGACATCATCTCGCAAAGAATAAGTGGGTGAGTCGGGTAGCCTTACACCTCCGAAGTACTTGAATCCCGGGCTAGAGGTCTTGGCATTGAGAATGCCGGAGAACACTTCCATAACCAACGTGAAGAGATATGGTGAGAGCGGGTCTCCCTGGCGGATGCCGAGAGAGCTGGAGAAAAAGCCGTGCAACTCCCCATTGATGGCTATGGAGAATTTAGGAGTGGAAACACATTCCATAATACGCTCAATGAAGAAGTCCGGGAAGCCAAAAGCTTGGAGCACAATACGGAGGAACCCCCAATCGACGGTGTCATACGCTTTACGAAAGTCCACCTTAATGGCGCATTTGGGAAGGTAGGCACCATGATGAAAATCCGTGAATAACTCCCGGGCAAGCATGATGTTGTCACCGATTCTTCGTCCCCTCACAAAAGCTGTCCGTGTGGGTGAGATAAGGGCCGGCGGGACCGCCGCTATCCGATTGGATAGGATCTTTGTAATGCACTTGTAGAGGGTGTTGCAGCAAGCGATCGGGCGAAAGTCATGCATAGCCGCGGCATTAGGGACCTTGGGCACCGGGGAGAGAATGGTTGCGTTGATCTCCTTCAGAAGTCGCCCGGTTCGAAAGAAGTCCTGGATGGCTAGAATAACCGAAGGGCCAACAACATCCCAAGTGGAGACAAAGAACTCAATGTTGAAACCGTCCGGGCCGGGAGCCTTACCTTTAGCAAGGGAGAAGAGAGTGGTCCGGATCTCATCATCCGTAATGGGGCGGGATAGGGATGAGAGGTGCTCTTCATGGAGGGTGCACTGCAAATAGGCCGGACATCCTCAATGGCAGGCCGAGAGTTGGGGGGCGGTCCATTCAAGAGGTCTCGAAAGTGGCCGATAATGTGCTCCCCGATCTCGAGGAAAATGCGTGACCACCTCTCCAAGCCGAGTCAACAACAAGAAAGTATACGGTTCGAGCATGTCTTCTATTGACGAAGTGGTGGAAATACCGCGTGTTGAGGTCGCCTTCCTTGAGCCAACGTATTCTCGATTTTTGCCGGTAAAAGGACTCCTCCCGCATCCGAAGTGTTGAGAAAGTACCGAGGAGTTCCAGCTCCTTATCTACCAATTCCTGGTTCATAGGGTCCAGTGAAGATCATCCTGAACCGCGGTGAGGGCAATCCGGGCTTGATCAGTCCGAAGAGAGATGTCGAGAGAAAGAGTTCCTATTAAGTTTGCTTGAGTCGTGCCTTGAGAAGCTTGAGTCGGCTGCACACCACAAATAGCGGAGTGCCTGGAAAAGGAGTAGCCCAAACCTGTTTGACGATGTCCTTGAAGGAAGGATGGGTCATCCAAGTAGTCATAAAACTTGAACGGCTTCCGTGAGGCGGGAGGACTCACAATCCTAACCACCATAGGAGTATGATCCGAGATTCCGGGGGCAAGGAAAGTTGCTTCGAGTAAGAGAAAGTGCGGCTCCAATGCTCATTGACGAGAACCCGATCGATCTTGCGTTGCTTGCGTGAGGTACCGAGAGGAGGTAGACCATGTATAACGATGCCCTACGTACCTCAAATCATCTAGACCCACCTGCGAAAGGCACTCCCCAAACTCGTCGAAGGCCGGGATCCAAGTATTGGAACTACCCAACCTATCGGAATGGTCCCCGATGGCATTGAAGTCCCCGGCCACCAGCCAAGGTTCATGGTTCGCATTTATCCGAACAAGCTCAGCCCAGAGGGTCCGCCTACAGCTGAACGTATGCCCACCATAAACAGCCGAGAGAAGGCAAGTCTTGTTCATATCTATCAACCGGACTCGTGCATGAATCAATTGGGCGGATGTCGATAGAACCAAAGCAAATCAATCACCAGAGGATCCCATCCGATCCATATCCTCCCAAGTGGTGAGTGATCATAATTAGCTATCCACCGCCAATCGGGAGCTAAAGTGGCAGAGATTGCATCGAACGAAGACGCTTTAACTTTCGTCTCAAGTATGCCAACAAAGGAGAGCCGATTTCGACGGATTAGGGAACGGATCTCCGCTTGTCTAAGGGGGTCAACTAGGCCCCTAACATTCCAAAAGCTGAAAAACATATATACAAGAGGGTGGGGATGGGGCTTACCATCATTTCTTGCGGCCCTTCTTCTTCCTAGACTTATGGTTGCCCGCCTTGGAAGAGGAGGGGCTGCCGCCTTCCCGATGCTCGTCCGAGGAACCATAATAGGCTGTTGTGGGCGAGGTTGTTCAATGCCACCCCGGGAGGCCACAAACCGTTGCCCGTGATCTAGTGACGGGAGGGGACGGGGAGGAAATATCATCCTCCGATGCGCTGCCAATGTCACTCACAGATTGGCCTTCATTTTTCGATCCAGAGGACCGTATGGAATCAGCCCGGGAGAGCAGTCCGAAAGGGAGGGCTGATGTACACCCCCCAAAAGTGAGTCAAGAAGTTGAATCGGCGGTGGCCGATCAGCATGTTGAGGCACTACAAGTGGTTGATTCCCATGATTCTTTGGGAGCGGGGAGGTCATTCACAACCATGGGTGCTTGGCCGTGGTGTGCAGGCTTCGGTGAGGAGGGGTGGGCGGGAGTAGCCGCCGCTTTGGTCCGCGTCTTTCTTGCGCCTCTCATTCTTCCTTGTGACCGATGCCACTCCTCCGTGGGTTGCTTGTTGAGATTGATGTTCCCTGAGGTGGAACAACCGGGACAAAGACAAGGGAAAGCAGCGAACCCCCGCTTTGTGACCAAAGACGGAACATGAGGGACATGTGAGGGTTGCCACTCAAACTCCACTCCAACCTTATAAAGTTCTCCATCCCATCGCAGCTTGATCTCTTCGGGACGGGGTTGGGAGGCTTTAATCTCAATGCAAACTCTCGCGAAGGAGAGACGCCTCATTTGTTCCGTGTGTTGATCAACGTATAGGGGCTTCCCGATGACACTTGCAATACGACGATACCCGTAGAGGACCGGAGAGAAAGGGGGACTTCTTTCGAGCGAACCCAAACCGGGAGAGCATCATATACTCCTTTCTTGAGCTTCAATTTAGGATTCCATTGTTGAAGCACCATGGTGCTATTAAGGATGGAAATGGGTCCCAACTCTAGGACCTTCCTCCCGAAGTCGTCATCCGGGATGTGAATGAAGTAGAAGCCATTCTCATGAAGACGGACATCAAGGACCCGAGCTCCCCACGTCTTCTTGATGATTTCCGCCGTCAACTTGAAGTACACCTTCCTTCCAAGGAAGCCGCCAATGAGGCATTCCTTAAGAAACGGATTTTCATGTGCTACAACATCCGGAGTAATGTCCACTATAGGCGCACCATCCTCCATAGTGGGCGGAAAATACGAGAGGTTGTAGCCTTTGGTCATCACCTTGGCTACCTTAGCCCAATTTAGCGGGCTGGTGCCCCTGTCCGGGTAGGTCCTTTGGCCGGTTGGAGCTTCGCCTCTCCCCTTGACAATGTCAGCCATGGTCCCGGGAGGTTTCACCTATCAAAGGGCCTTTTTGTGGCGCAACAATGAGCACCATCCTGTCCTTCTGAGTGGGAGTAGCCCGTCCGGATCTACCTCGGCTCTCGCTGCGCCGAGGATCGCGGTCCTAGTCTTCGCTGTTCATGACGCTCAGCCCCACCCATAGGACGAGCATTACCATCCGCCGGAGCCTGTCTAGTATCTCCATTCACAGTGGCCGCGGGGTTGGTAACTACTAGCAGTGTCCGCTTGCAAGCAAAGCATGTATCCTAGAAGCGGCAAGAGTATTGGCATCACAACGGACTACATCTACTACCGACTTGTGTCTATTTAGGCCATCCGAATCAACACCGGCCAGGCCACCAAGAACCAATCCAGCAACGTAAGCAGGTTGTGAAATAATTTCGGGTAAGGAAGAAGGGATTACCTCTTCCATGACTTGCATACAAGCTGGGGTTCAAGTGGACGAGGAGGCGGGCCGTCAATTGTTTGACCAAGTGGTTGGGAACTACCAGTCTTTGGGACTCCCTTCCGCTTCCAAAGATTAGCTCAAGTCGCCACTTTGAGGTGATAAGAACCGAGCAGAAAATCTTCCCGCCAGGTGAGGCTGTATCACGACCAGCAGCTCTCTCGCAGAAACTTGCGTGGGGTGGACGGGCCAGAATACTCGACGGATGCTCACGAGATTTTGAGGGTTTATAGATCAAGTGAAGGCGAGGTCGTCCTCCAAAAATCAGCCCAAACCAGCCGCGAGATGTAGCTAGAATCAGAAATCTACTCCGGATGAGCAGCAGTCAGGCGAGCCCGGGGACAGCAGAGACTTGAAGGGGGTGTTACGGCCACACCACTCCCTGAAATCTCACCAAATTTGGAGGGGTAGATGAGGAGGGGAATACGTAGTCGTCCTCCAAAAATCAGTCAAAACCGCCGCCGGGGAGGTCGGGATCTATGTATCTCGGTACCCCGACAAACCAGAGCAGCGAGAATCTTGAAAAGGCTCTACCTGCCGGAATACACCTCGTCTGCTCACCAAATTTGGAGTGATGGTAGGGCATATAAGGAGAATCGTTCCTTACAAAACTCAGACCAAACGAGCAGCAGGAATGCCTAGGATCAAGAAAACTTCGTCGGGTATACAGCACCCCGACAAACCAGAGCAGTAAGAATTGCAGAAGCTCTACCCACGAAGATACAGCATGAATTCTCACGAAAATGGGAGGGATGATTATGGATATAGTGAGGAACTTGCCTTCCAAAAATCAGCCCAAACCGCCGGGAATGATCGGGATCGACGAATCTTCGTCGGGTGAACGGTACCACGACGGACCAGAGAGCAGAATATTGCGGGAGCTCTACCGGCCAGATTACTCCACAAAAGCTCACCACATTTTGAGGGATGAGAGAGCAGATGGAGAGGAATCTTGTGTCAAAAAATCAGCCAATTCCGCCGCCTGAATCGGCCGGAATCTCTATTTCCGCCGCTGATGAACAGTACATCGCGAGGCGGGCGCCGAGAGGATTGAATCGGGCGCGAAGAAGCGCGCGGACCAAGGCGAAATGAAAAGTCTATAAATTCACGCAATTATTCATCTTTCATAAATTCAAGAATTTTAATTCGACTATGAATACGAATGCCTCCAACTGCCCGTTAATCATTACTCCGATCTCGAAGGCCAACACAATAGGGCCGAATCCTATGGTGTTATCCCATGCTAATGTATACGGAGCGTATGCTTGCTTTGAGCACTCTAATTTTTTCAAAGTAACAGACCTTGGAGGCATGACCCGGCTACAATTGCCGGAATGCAAAATTCTTCGTCGGATAAACGTAGCCGACGAACGGAACAACGAGATGTGGCCGGGGGCTCTACCGTCGAAAATACTCCACGATTGCTCACCAAATTTAATTCGACTATCAATACGAAAGCCTCCGATTTGCCCGTTAATTATTACTCCGATCTCGAAGGCAAACAAATTAGGACCGGAATCCTGTGATGTTATCCCATGCTAATATATACAGAGCGTAGGCTTGCTTTGTGCACTCTAATTTCTTCAAAGTAAAAGCACCGCAAGCATGACCCGTTACTGATGGCCGGAATGCAAAATTCTTCATCGGATAAACGATAGCCCGACCAACCGGACCAACCGAAGGATCCGGGGGCTATACCGTCGAAAATACTCCACGATTGCTCACCAAATTTGGAGGGGTAAGAGAGGAGATGGAGAAGAATGTTCTGTCCAAAAATCAATCCATTCCGCCACCAGGTGTCGGCCGGTATCACCATTTCCGCACCGGGTGAACGCAACTGCGAGAGCGTGGACGAGAGGCTTTGAAATTCAAGCGATTGTTCGTCTTTCATAAATTCAAGAATTTCAACTCGACTATGAAATACGAATGCCTACGATCGCCCCGTTAATCATTACTCCGATATCGAAGGCCAACACAATAGGATCGGAATCCTGTGATGTTATCCCATGCTAATGTATACGGAGCGTAGGCTTGCTCCGAGCACTCTAATTTCTTCAAAGTAACAGCACCGGAGGTATGACCCGCTACAATGGCCGAATGCAGAATTCTTCTTCGAATCAACGGTAGCCCGACGAACCGGAACAACGAAGCTTGTGGCGGTTCTACCGTTGAAAATACTCCACGACTGCTCACCAAATTTGGAGGGATAGAGAGGAGAAAGAGAGGAATGTTGTGTCAAAAAATCAGTCCATTCCGCCACCGGAATCGGCCGGTATCACCATTTCCGCACCGGGAGAAAGTACCCGTGAGTTGTGGACGAGAGGCTTTGAAATTCACGCGATTGTTCGTCTTTCATAAATTCAAGAATTTCAACTATGACTATGAAATACGAATGCCTACGATCGCCCCGTTAATTATTACTCCGATCTCGAAGGCCAACACAATAGGACCGGAATCCAGGTGATGTTATCCCATGCTAATGTATATAGAGGGTAGGCTTGCTTTGAGCACTCTAATTTCTTCAAAGTAAAAGCACCGGAGGCATGACCTTTGCTACAATGGCCGGAATGCAGAATTATTCGTCGGATGAATGATATCCCGACGAACCGAGAACAATGAAGCATGCGGGTGTTCTACCGTCGAAAATACTCCACGATTGCTCACCAAATTTGGAGGGATGAGAGAGGAGAAGGGGAGGAATGTTGTGTCCAAAAATTTGTCCATTCCACCACCGGAATCGGCCCGGTATCACCATTTTCGCGGTGGGTGAACAGTACTCGCGGGACCGTGGACGAGATGTTTTCAAATTCACGCGATTGTTCGTCTTTCATAAATTCAAGAATTTCAACTCGACTATGAAATACAAATGCCTACGATTGTCCCGTTAATCATTACTCCGATCTCGAAGGCCAACACAATAGGACCGGAATCCTGTGATGTTATCCCATGCTAATGTATATAGAGCGTATGCTTGCTTTGAGTACACCAATTTCTTCAAAGGAACATTACCGGAGCCATGACCCGGCTACAATGGCTGCAATGCAAAATTTTTCGTCGACAAACGTAGCTCGACGAACCGGAACAACGAAGCTTGCGGGAGCTCTACCGTCGAAAATACTCCACGATTGCTCATGAAATTTGGAGGGATGAGAGAGGAGATGGAGAGGAATGTTGTGTCCAAAAATCAGTCCATTCCGCCACCGGTGTCGGGAGGTATCACCATTTCCGCAGCAGGTGAACAAGTGCCGCGGGGTTTGTGGACGAGAGGTTTTCAAATTCACGCGATTGTTCATTTTTTATAAATTCGAGAATTTCAACTCTTACTATTAAATACGAATGCCTCCAATGCCCCGTTAATCATTACTCCGATCCCAAAGGCCAACACAATAGGATCGGAATCCTCCGATGTTATCCCATGCTAATGTATACGGAGCGTAGGCTTACTTTGAGCACTCTAATTTCTTCAAAAAAATAGCACCGGAGGCATGACCCGGCTACAACGGCCGGAATGCACAATTCTTCGTCGGATGAACAGTAGCCCGACGAACGAGAACAACGAGAAAATTGCGAGGGCTCTACCGTAAAAAATACTCCACGATTGCTCACCAAATTTTGAGGGATGCGAGAAGAGATGGAGAGGAATGTTGTGTCCAAAAAATAGTCCATTCCACCACCGGAGTCGGCAGGTATCACCATTTGCGCAGCTGGTGAGCGATATCCATGGAATTTGTGGAAGAGAGGCTTTCAAATTCAAGGGATTGTTCGTCTTTCATAATTTCAAGAATTTCAACTCGACAATGAAAAACGAGTGCCTCCCGAGTGCCCGTTAATCATTACTTCGATCTCGAAGGCCAACACAATAGGACCGGAATCCTGTGATGTTATCCCATGCTAATGTATACAGAGCGTATGCTTGCTTTGAGCACTCTAATTTCTTCAAAGTAACGACCGGGAGGCATGGCCCGGCTACAATGACGAATGCGGGAATTCTTCGTCGGATGAACGATAGCAGACGAACTAGAACAACATAAGCTTGTGGGGGCTCTACCGTCGCAAATACTCCACGATTACTCGCCAAATTTGGAGGGATGAGAAAGGAGATATAAAGTAATGTTATGTCCAAAAATCAGTCCATTCCGCCACGGGAGTCGGCCCGGTATCACCATTTTCGCAGCGAGTGAACGATGCCCAGGGATTCGTGGACGAGAGGTTTTCAAATTCACGTGAGTGTTCCTCTTTCATAAATTTAAGAATTTCAACTCTAACTATGAAATACAAATGCCTCCGACGACCCCGTTAATCGTTACTCCGATCTCGAAGACCAATACAATAGGACCGGAATCTTGTGATGTTATCCCATGCTAATGTATACGGAGCGTAGGCTTGCTTTGAGCACTCTAATTTCTTCAAAGTAAAAAGCACGAGGAGGCATCACCCAACTACAATGACCGGAATGCAGAATTCTTCGTCGGATGAACGATAGCCCGATGAACCGAACAACGGAAGCTTACGAGGGCTCTATCGTCGAAAATACTCAACGACTTGCCCACCAAATTTGGAGGGATGAGAGAGGAGATGGAGAGGAATGTTGTGCCCAAAAATCAGTCCATTCCGCCACCGGAGTCGGACGAAATCGCCATTTCCGTAGATGGTGAACAGTACCCGCGGGGACTGTGGACGAGAGGTTTTCAAATTCACGCTATTGTTCGACTTTCAAAAATTCGAGAACTTGCACTCGACTATGAAATACGAATGCCACCGATTGCCCCGTTAATCATTACCCCGATCTCGAAGGCCAACAAGATAGGACCGGAATCCTGTGATGTTATCCCATGCTAATGTATACAGAACGTATGCTTGCTTTGAGCACTCTTATTTCTTCAAAGTAACAGGCACCGAGCCATGACCCGGCTACAACGGGCCGGAATGCAAAATTCTTCGTCGGATAAACGTAGCCCGACGAACCGATTAACGAAGCTTGCGGGGGATCTACCGTCGAAAATACTCCACGACTACTCATCAAATTTGGAGGGATGAGAGAGGAGATGGAGAGGAATGTTCTGTCAAAAAATCAGTCCATTCCGACTCGGGTGTCGGGAGGTATCACCATTTCCGTAACGGGTGAAAAGTACCCGCGGGATGTGGACGAGAGGTTTTCAAATTCACGCAATTATTCGTCTTTCATAAATTCAAGAATTTCAACTCTCACTATTAAATACGAATGCCTCCGATCGCCCCGTTAATCATTACTCCAATCTCGAAGGCCAATACAATCGGACCGGAATCCCGTGATGTTATCCCATGCTAATGTATACGGAGCAAATGCTTGCTTTGACCACTCTAATTTCTTCAAAGTAAAAGCACCAGAGGCATGTCCCGGTTATAATGGCCGGAATGCAAAATTCCTCGTCGGATAAACGGTAGCCAGACGAACTAGAACAACAAAAGCTTGCGGAGGCTCTACCGTCGAAAATAGTCCACGATTGCTCACCAAATTTGGAGGGATGAGAGAGCTATTGGAGAGGAATGTTGTGTCCAAAAATCAGTCCATTCCGCCATCGGATTCAGCCGGTATAACCATTTCCGCAGCGAATGAACAAGTATCCGCGGGACTCGGACGAGAGGTTTTTAAATTCACGCGATTGCTCGTCTTTCATAAATTCAAGAATTTCAACTCGACTATGAAATACGAAAGCCTCCGATCGCCCCGTTAATCATTACTTCGATCTCGAAGGCAAAACAATAGGACCGGAATCCTGTGATGTTATCCCATGCTAACGTATACGGACCGTAGGCTTGCTATCAAGCACTGTAATTTCTTCAAAGTTAAAAGACCGGAGCTTTCACCCGGCTACAATGGCCGGAATACGGAATTCTTCGTCGGATGAACAGTAGCCCGATGAACCGGAACAACGAAGCTTGCGGGGGCTCTACGGTCGAAAATACTCCACGATTGCTCGCCAAATTTGGAGGGATGAGAGAGGAGATATAGAGGAATGTTGTGTCCAAAAATCAGTCCATTCCACCACGGGAGTCGGCAGTATCACCATTTCCGCAGCGGGTGAACGATGCCGCGGGGCTGTGGACGAAAGGCTTTGAAATTCACGGGATTGTTCGTCTTTCATAAATTCAAGAATTTCAACTCGACTATGAAAACGAGTGCCTCCGAGTGCCCCGTTAATCATTACTCCGATCTCGAAGGCCAACACAAGAGGGACCGGAATCCTGTGACGTTATCCCATGCTAATGTATACAGAGCGTATGTTTGCTTTGAGCACTCTAATTTTTTCAAAGTAACAAAGACCGGAGGCATGATCCGGCTACAATGGCTGGAATGCAAAATTCTTCGTCGGATAAATGGTAGCCCGATGAACTAGAACAACAGAAGCTTGCGGGGGCTCTACCGGCGAAAATACTCCACGATCGCTCGCCAAATTTTGAGGGATGGGACAGGAGATATAGAGGAATGTTGTGTCCAAAAATCAGTCTATTCCGCCACCGGAGTCGGCGAGTATCACCATTTCCGCGAGGGGTGAACAGTACCGCGGGATTGTGGACGAGAGGCTTTCAAATTCACGCGATTCTTCGTCTTTCATAAATTCAAGAATTTCAACTCGACTATGGAAAAATGAGTGCCTCCGAGTGCCCCGTTAATCATAACTCCGATCTCGAAGGCCAACACAATAGGACCGGGAATCCCGTGATGTTATCCCATGCTTATGTATACAGAGCGTATGCTTGCTTTGAGCACTCTAATTTCTTCAAAATAACAGCAGGAGAGGCATGACCCGGCTACAATTGCCGGAATGCAAAATTCTTCGTCGGATAAATGGTAGCCCGACGAACGAGAACAACAAGAGCTTGCGGGGCTCTACCGTCGAAAATACTCAACGACTGCTCACCAAATTTGGCGGGATGAGAGAGGAGATGGAGAGGAATGTTGTGTCCAAATGTCGGTTAATTCCGCCACCGGAGTCGGCCGGTATCACCATTTCCGCAGCGAGTGAATAGTATTCGCGGGATCGTGGACGAGAGATTTTCAAATTCACGCGATTGTTCGTCTTTCATAAATTCAAGAATTTCAACTCGACTATGAAAAACGAATGCCTCCGACTACCGCTTTAATCATTACTCTCGATCTCGAAGGCCAACAAAATAGGACCGGAATCTTGTGATGTTATCCCATGCTAATGTATACAGAGCGTAGGCGTACTTTGAGCACTCTAATTTCTTCAAAGTAACAGCACCGGAGGCATCACCTGGCTACAATGACCGGAAGGAAGAATTCTTCGTGGGATGAACAGTAGCAGATGAACCGGAACAACGAAGCTTCAGGGGGCTCTAACGTCGAAAATACTCCACAATTGCTCACCAAATTTGTAGGGATGAGAGAGTAGATGCAGAGTAATGTTGTGTCCAAAAATCAGTCCATTCCGCAACGGGAGTCGGGTGGTATCACTATTTTCGCAGCGTGTGAACGATCTCGCGGTATTGTGGACGAGAGGTTTTCAAATTCACACGATTGTTCATCTTTCTTAAATTCAAGAATTTCAACTCTAACTATAAAGTACGAATGCCTCCGATTTCCCTGTTAATCATTACTCCCATCTCGAAGGCCAACACAATAGGACCGAATCCTGTGATGTTATCACATGCTAATGTATACAGATCGTATGCTTGCTTTGAGCACTCTAATTTTTTCAAAGTAACGATGCCGGAGCCATGACCCGGCTACAATGGCTGGAATTGAAAATTTTTCGTAAGATAAACGTAGCTCGATGAACTAGAACAACAGAAGCTTGCGGGGGCTCTACCGTCGAAAATACTCCACAACTGCTCATCAAATTTGGAGGGATGAGAGAGGAGATGGAGAGGAATATTGTGTCCAAAAATCAGTCCATTCCGCCACGGGAGTCGGCATGTATCACCATTTCCGCAGCGGGTGAACAATGACTCGCGGGACTTGTGGAAGAGAGGCTTTCAAATTCAAGCGATTGTTCGTCTTTCATAAATTCAAGAATTTCAACTCGACTATGAAAAACGAGTGCCTCCGAGTGCCCCGTTAATCATTACTCCGATCTCGAAGGCCAACACAATAGAATCGGAATCCTGTGATGTTATCCAATGCTAATGTATACAGAGCGTATGTTTGCTTTGAGTACTCTAATTTCTTCAAAGTAATAGCACCGGAGGCATGACCCGGCTACAATAGATCGAATGCAAAATTCTTAGTCGGATAAACGGTTGCCCGACGAACTAGAACAACAAAAGCTTGCGGGGGCTCTACTGTCGAAATACTCCACGATTGCTCGCCAAATTTGGATGGATGAGAGAGGAGATATAGAGGAATGTTGTGTCCAACAATCTGTCCATTCCGCCATAGGAGTCGTGAGATATCACCATTTCCGTTAGCCGGGTGGACAGTACCCGCGGAATCGTGGACGAGAGGCTTTCAAATTCACGCAATTGTTCGTCTTTCATAAATTCAAGAATTTCAACTCGACTATGAAAAACGAATGCCTCCGAGTGCCCCGTTAATCATTTCTCCGATCTCGAAGGCCAATACAATAGGACCGGAATCCCGTGATGTTATCCAATGCTAATGTATACAGAGCGTATGCTTGCTTTGAGCACTCTAATTTCTTCAAAGTAACAGCACCGACGGCATGACCCGGCTACAATGGCTGGAATGCAAAATTTTTCGTCGGATAAACGGTAGCCCGACGAACTAGAACACCTGAAGCTTGCGAGGGCTCTACCGTCGAGAATACTCCACGACTACTCGCCAAATTTGGAGGGATGAGAGAGGAGATATAGAGGAATGTTGTGTCCAAAAATCAGTCCATTCCGCCACGGGAGTCGGCAAATATCACCATTTTCGCAGCGGGTGAACAGTGCCCGGGACGTGGACGAATGGCTTTCAAATTCATGCGATTGTTCGTCTTTCATAAATTCAAGAATTTCAACTCGACTATGAAAAAGGAGTGCCTCCGAGTGCCCCGTTAATCATTACTCCGATCTCAAAGGCCAACACAAGTAGGACCGGATGTTGGGATACGCAAAACATGCATAGGCAAATATACCATAATAAAATACGCAGCGGAAATAAATAAATACCTATACACGTATCTCCGGAGGCGTAGTTCGTGCGTTTCAATCGAAAATCTTAAGTAACGAATAGAGTTTACAGATTACCTCTTGAAGCGTGCTTAAAAACGAAAAGGTTCGAGATGTTCTTCGATCCGAGCCCCACAAGTGTCGAGCCTCTAGTTCGGACACACCACCAATCGTACGACGAACGAGGAAAGATGACGCGAATAATTACCACAACAATTGTGCTAGCAATTTTGTGAAAAGAACTCTCCGCGCTCTCGATATTTTGGTCTCCACAAGAACTTAAGTGTAGAGAGATTTTTATGATTTCTCTCAAAGTCACTTTTGGTTCTAACGCTCTGCAGAATGGCATACCCACTTTGTTTCTTAGAGAGAACTTTTCTTCTTAATCATCCTTTTGGGCGCCGCACGTTGAGCGTTTTTTGATGATAGTCTCACACGAGCACACGATCAGCGAAACCTGTTGTCCACTATCAGCAACCGTTGCTGATCATGGATATGCACACATTGCAGATCGTGCGAACGTGGCACACGATCTGCTTGTGAGCAATACGGCACACGGTTAGCCACTTTTGCTGACCGTGTGTTTGCACTATTATTAGCTTAGTTTTTTTTTTTATTTATTTAAATTAAATAAAACAAATGCACATGGTCAACATAACAACTTGTTATGCTGACCATTAGTGTCGCACATCTCATGTGCGTGCAACACTTCATGTACATCAAAATATGTACAATGCATTTTAATTAAAAATAATAGTGCAACCACATGTGTATATTTAGGGCACATCAATATGTGTCCACTTGAGCGTGCGCGTGTATCTTATGCACGTAGTCCGTGACCAAAACTAAGAATTAAATTAAATCATATTTAATCTAATTTTAGTCCAACTAATTCAAAAGTCGTGATTGCAAACATATTTGTAATATCATCATTCTCGTTCAATGTCATCATGTATTGGTTAAGGTGTGTGACATCCCTAGGTTCATCACCGAATTGGCAGTAAGACATGCACTAACACATTAGTACTTTCAAGAGAATTAATTGTCCCGATCAATCTCTAGGTTTAACAAGCTATGAGTGACATCTAGCAATATGTCATTGCTACCAGGCAAGTGTGAATGCTTTAAGAACATAATGAACCTTTCAGCTTTGGCTACGGTGTAATTCAATCCCTCTATCTTACTATATCCCGATCGAACAAAGGCCATGGAATATTTGTCAAACCACTAATTCGATCATATGTCCAAATCTAATTTGAAATGTATTTATATGAGACATGAACATTTCGTTCTCGATTATAACCCCAAATGAGGATTTCAATACATTGCCATAATTAGATCGCATAGGACATCATACCTCGCATGTAATAAGGAGACAGATTCCATTTTGCGCACACGTGTGACTTCGTATGTGCATGAACTATGACCATCAAGTACGAGACGGATCGACGAACCGCTAATATGCGTCCTTGTGAACCATAGCCATCCAACACACAAATCAACACCGTGTCTCGGGTCTAAGGATTATTTACATAAGACCAAAGCATGAACGATTAGACATTGACCATGCTAAAAGCTTTCCATGTCGCTAATCGTTTAATTTGTGTCACGTTCGGTGAACTTGTCCAAAGCACAAGCACTTGTGTTCTAACTCGGTGCATCGCAATACCCAATGACTTGTGACTCCTCATTCCCTTAAGTATCCAATATTTATTGGTGAAGTTAAGAACACACGGTCCCAACAGGATCATTGATATCCATTCAATGATCCATCGACCGGGAATAGTTTAAAGATTCGGCCTAACTGTGAACCCGTCACACATATTCTCAACGTCTCAAGAATAGGTCCAGTCACAACTAATCTTATGGAATTTATTCATATATTTAAATAATTGGACAAATGAATAAATACGTATTTTCCATTAATTAAATGATAAATTGAAAGTACAACCGAAATCCCTAACATGTAACTATTACATGGTTGCTTTAGGGCATATCTCTAACACCGGAATCATGTGATGTTATCCCATGCTAATGTATACAGAGCGTATGTTTGCTTTGAGCACTTTAATTTCTTCAAAGTAACAACCACCGGAGGCATGACCCGACTACAATGGCTGGAATGAAAAATTCTTCGTCGGATAAATGGCAGCCCGTCGCACTAGAACAACAGAAGTTTGCGTGGGCTCTACCGTCGAAAATACTCCACGATTGCTCGCCAAATTTGGAGGGATGAGAGAGAGGAGATATAGAGTAATGTTGTGTCCAAAAATCAGTCCATTCCGCCACCGGTGTCGGCGAGTATCACTATTTTCGCGGGGTGAACAAAGTACCCGTGAACCGTGGACGAGAGGCTTTCAAATTCACGCGATTGTTCGTCTTTCATAAATTCAAGAATTTCAACTCGACTATGAAAAACGAGTGCCTCCGAGTGCCCCGTTAATTATTACTCCGATCTCGAAGGCCAATACAATAGGACCGAAATCCCGTGATGTTATCCCATGCTAATGTATACGGAGCGTATGCTTGCTTTGAGCACTCTAATTTCTTCAAAGTAAACAGCACCTGGAGGCATGACTCGACTAAAATTGCCGGAATGCAAAATTCTTCGTCGGATAAACGGTAGCCCGACGAACGAGAACAACAAAAGCTTGCGGGGGCTCTACCGTCGAAAATACTCAACGATTGCTCACCAAATTTGGAGGGATGAGAGAGGAGATGGAGAGGAAAGTTGTGTCCAAAAATCAGTCCATTCCGCCACCGGAGTCGGCCGGTATCATCATTTCCGCAGCATGTAAATAGTATACGCAGGATTGTGGACGAGAGGTTTTCAAATTCACGCGATTATTATTATTATTATTTTTTGGTAAGGTAAGTATGTATTAACTTTTCAAAAGCACTAGGTACAATGTAGAAATCGGGGACAAAAAACATGAACCCACGATGGCATTGAGTATGCCATAGGGGGTTCAACGGTGAACCGGTTGCAAGATACAATGAAGAACTATGTGCATCCTAGCAAAGACGAAGTAATGGAGATAGATCCAAACCGACGACTAAGCATTGAGAGAAATGGTCGAAACAATGACCAAGAGACAAGGCAAATTCACGCGATTGTTCGCCTTTCCTAAATTCAAGAATTTCAACTCGACTATGAAATACGAATGCCTCCGACTACCCCGTTAATCATTACTTTGATCTCGAAGGCCAACACAATAGGACCGGAATCTTGTGATGTTATCCCATGCCAATGTATACAGAGCGTAGGCTTACTTTGAGCACTCTAATTTCTTCAAAGTAACAAGACGGAGACATCACCCGGCTACAATGACCGGAAGGCGGAATTCTTCGTCGGATGAACAATGAGCCCGATGAACCATAACAACAGAAGCTTGCGGGGCTGTACCGTCGAAAATGCTCCACGACTCCTCACGCAATTGGGAGGGATGAGAGAGTAGATGGAGAGGAATGTTGTGTCCAAAAATCAGTCCATTCCGCCACGGGAGTCGGGTGGTATCACTATTTCCGCAACGTGTAAACGATGACCGCGGTAATGTGGACGAGAGGTTTTCAAATTCACACGATTGTTCATCTTTCATAAATTCAAGAATTTCAACTCTAACTATGAAATACGAATGCCTCCGACTTCCCCGTTAATCATTACTCCGATCTCGAAGGCCAACACAATAGGACCGGAATCCTGTGATGTTATCCCATGCTAATGTATACAGAGCGTATGCTTGCTTTGAGCACGCTAATTTCATCAAAGTAACAGCACCGGAGGCATGACCCGGCTACAATCGCCGGTATGCAAAATTCTTCGTCGGATAAACGGTAGCCCGACGAACCACAACAACAGAAGTTTGCGGGGGCTCTACCGTCGAAAATACTCCACGATTTGCTCACCAAATTTGGAGGGATGAGAGAGGAGATGGAGAGGAATGTTATGTCCAAAAATCATTCCATTTTGCCACCGGAGTCGCCAGTATCGCCATTTTCGCAGCTGGTGAACAGACGTGCGGATCGTGGACGAGAGGTTTTCAAATTCACGCGATTGTTCGTCTTTCATAAATTCTAAAATTTCAACTCTAACTATGAAATACGAATGCCTCCGACTTCCCCGTTAATCATTACTCCGATCTCGAAGGCCAACACAATAGGAGCGGAATCCTCGATGTTATCCCATCCTAATGTGTACAGAGCATAAAGCTTACTTTGAGCACTCTAATTTCTTCAAAAAAACAGCACCGGAGGCATTACCCGGCTACAACGGCCGGAATTCACAATTCTTTGTCGGATGAACAAGAGGCGACGAACCGAACAACATAAAATTGCGAGGGCTCTACCGTCCAAAATACTCCCGATTGCTCACCAAATTTGGAGGGATGAGAGAGAAGATGGAGAGGAATGTTGTGTCCAAAAATCAGTCCATTTCGCCACGGGAGTTGGCGGTATCACCATTTCCGCAGCGGGTGAACCGCACCCGTGGAACCGTGGACGAGAGGTTTTCGATTAACGCGATTGTTCGTTTTTCATAAATTCAAGAATTTCACCTTTGACTATGAAATACTAATGCCTCCGATTGCCCCATTAATCATTACTCCGATCTCGAAGGCCAACACAATAGGACCGGAATCCTGTGATGTTATCCCATGCTAATGTATAGAGAGCGTATGCTTGCTTTAAGCACTCTAATTTCTTCAAAGTAACAGCACCGGAGGCATGACCCGGCTAAAATTGCCGGAATGCAAAATTCTTCGTCGGATAAATGGTAGCCCGACGAACCGGAACAACGAAGCTTGCGGGGGCTCTACCGTAAAAAATACTCCACGACTGCTCACTAAATTTGGAGGGATGAGAGAGGAGATGGAGAGGAATGTTGTGTCCAAAAATCAGTCCATTCTGCCACCGAGTCGCCCGGAATCACCATTTTCGCATCGCGTGAATAGTACCTACGGGATTGTCGACGAGAGGTTTTCAAATTCAAGCGATTGTTTTTTTTTTGGTAAGTTAAGTATGTATTTACTTTTCAAAGCACTAGGTACAAAAGGAGGCCGATGGACCTCGGAACCAACCCCTACTGCTCCCCACGGTGTTGCTTAGGCCTTGCCTCCGCAGCCCCTTCACTCTCCGCGGGCTAAAGTGCAACAACCTTCCCTCTCGGATGGCTCTCCCAGGGCGGCTACATTGCGCCTTCGGGATCGACAATGATGGGCAATCAATGAGTAACATTGGCGGTGACTCGGAAGATGACATTTCCTCCCCATCCCCTCCTATTACTAGATCAAGAACTACGGTTTGTGGCCTCCGCGGAGGCCTTGAGCAGCACATCTCCAGCAGAAAGCTACGGCTCCCGAGCCAAACATGGGGAAGGCAACAGCCCCTCCTCTTCCAAGACGGGCAACCCAAAGCCTAGGAAGAAGAAGGGATGAAAAACAGGATGGTAATATCCTTTCATACACCTTTTGTACATATGTTTTTTGGCTTTTAGAATATCCGAGGTCTAGTTAACCCCTCGGACAAGCGAGAGATTCGATTTTTCATCCGAAGAAATCGTCTTTCTTTTATTGGTATAGTAGAGACAAAAGTCAAAGCTTCGTCCTTCGATTTGATATCTAGTACTCTTTTTTCCTGGTTGGCGCCTGGGTTGCTAATTATGATCATTCACATCTTGGGCGGATTTGGATTGGTTGGGATGTTATGCTCATTGATCTCTTGGTCTTGGCGATCTCGCTCGGATGATCCACGTGCAAGTCCGGTTGTTTGATATGAACAAAACCTGCTGCATCTCGATCGTATATGGTGGCCATACCTTTACCTCTGACGGGGCCTTTGGGCTGACCTTGTTCGACTAAGCACAACGCAGGAACCATGGCTGGTGGTGGTGACTTCAATGCCATCGGGGACCACTCGGATAGGATGGGCGGTTCCAACTTGTGGATCCCGACATTTAATGAATTTGGAGAGAGCCTTGCTCAGGGGGCCTAGATGATCTAAGGTATGTGGGCTATAGATTTACTTGGTCTACATCCTCGGGTAGCATGCGCAAATAGTGCAAGATCGATCGGGTCTTTGGTTAATGAACATTGGAGCCGCGCCTTCTCCTACTCATAAGCTACATTCCTCGCCCCGGGAATTTCTAACCATACTCCTATGGTGGCTAGGATTGCAGCTTCCCCCTCTCACATAAGCCCTTTAAGTTTTATGGCTTCAGGACAACTCATCCTACCTTTAAAGATGTTGTGAAACAAGTTTAGGACACCCCATTTCGAGGTACCCCTATGTTTGTGGTCCTGCGAGACTCAAGTTCCTCAAAACACGGCTTAAGCAGTTGAATAGGACTACGTTCTTCGATATATCTTATCGGATCGAGCAAGCTCGCGTGGCCCTCACCTCTGTCCCGGATGACTCGCAGCTTGACCCCATGAACCGGGAGCTGAATGACGGGGAGATGGAGCACTTGCGGGCCTTTTCGCACTTCAGGTGTAGGACGAATCCTTCTACAAGCGGAAATCAAGGATCGGATGGTTGAAAGAGAGCGACCCGAACACTCGGTACTTCCATCACTTCGTCAACAAGAGACATCTCAAAAATCGAATCCTCTCTGTTATGGACTTATCGGGAGAGACTATCACCGAACTTCCACACATTTAGACACACATTGTCAATCACTTCCGTGAGCTGTTGAATAGTGATCCATCGATCTCTCGGCCTACTATATCGAGACATCCATGCAGCTTTTCACACCGCACTCTAGATGTTGAGCAGATACTCTCCTTGGCCCGGCCAATCTCAAATGAGCAAGTCCGTAACACATTGTTCTCCCTAGCTAAAGGTAAGGCTCCTAGCTCCGACGGATTCAATGTTGAGTTTTTTACCTCGTCCTGGGATATAGTCGACCCTTCGGTTACCTTAGCGATCTAGTAATTCTTTCGGTCTAGGAGCTTACTCAAAGAAATCAACGCGACCATACTCTCTTTGGTACCGAAGATACCTAATGCTTCGGCCATGCAAGACTTCCGGCCGATTGCATGCTTCGCAACACACTATATAAATGCATTACCGGGATTCTTTCCAACCGGGTTGCTGCATTGTTGCCTTCCATCATCTCACCTTCTCGAGCGGCTTTTGTTAAGGGGAGGCGAATCAGTGACAACATTTTGCTGGCCCAGGAGTTTTTCATCGATTTCCATCACGAGCCCTATCTTCCCAAATGGGCCGTTAAGGTGGATTTTCGCAAAGCTTATGACACGCTTGATCGGGGGTTCCTTCGTATGGTGTTGCAAGCCTTTTGCTTCCCGGATCCCATGATCAATCTCGATTATGGAATGTGTCCCCCACTCCCAAATTCTCCATTGCCATAAATGGAGAGCTACGTGGATTTTTCTCGAGTTCTAGAGGCATTCGTCGGGGTGACCCACTTGTCTCCATACTTATTCACTCTGGTTATGGAAGTTCTTTCTGGCATACTTCGCGCTAAGACTTCACAACCGAGCTTCAAATATTTCTGGAGATGTAAGGCTACTCGACTTTCTCACCTCTTCTTTACATATGATGTGTTACTTTTTACAAAAGGAAACGTTGAGTCAGTGAAGCTACTTCGGGAGGGGCTTCAATTGTTTTTCAGGCTGGTCGGGGCTTACACATAATCCTCAAAAGAGTGACATCTTCTTCTCAAGAGGATCTACTACGGTTCGAGAACAGATCCGTCAATGCTTGAACTTCCAAGAAGGTACTCTACCATTCCGGTATCTTGGGGTCCCTATTATATCCTCCCGTATTTGCAAGTCCGATTGTGACTTCTTAGTTAATATGATTCTTGCTAGAGCGCGTTCCTGGTCCCAGAGATTCCTATCCTATGCGGGATGGCTACAACTTATAAAATCTATTTTGCACTCTATACATGTATATTGGGCCATTGTATTTACATTGCCCAAGTCGGTCTTGAGCAAGGTTGAGCTTATTCTACGACAATTCCTTTGGAAAGACCCCGACCTTGGTATCGGGGGTGCTAAGGTTGCCTGGAGGAACATTTGCCTCCCCAAAGACGAGAGGGGATTGGGCATTCAAAGACTGGAGGATTGTAACAAGGCGTTGACGCTAAAGCATATATGGATTCTCTTCTCTAACAAGGAATCCCTTTGGTGCAAGTGGATCCACTCTACCTTTTTAAAGAATACCAACTTCCGGGTGGCCTCTAGACCTACCTTCGCTCATGGACATGGAAGAAAATCCTCGGAACTACGGTTGGAATTTCATCTACATTTCAGGTGGAGGATTGGCAATGGTCACTCGACGTCATTCTGGTTTGATTATTGGCATGAGAAAGGCCCGATATACAAGTTTTTCACCGACCGAGACATCTACCGAGTCTAGGATTCCTCGTGTGGCAATAGTCGGAGATTTCTTCTCCTCGATTTGGCCCTCCTCTAGCGTCCTTCATTCTCTATTGGCTTGGTTGGACCCGAATCCCTCCTTTGTGGATGGGAAGGAAAACATTTTAACATGGATCGGCCACTCGTCCGGGGAGTTCTCTCTTGCTTCGGCATGGGACATTATCGGACTCAAAGGGAGTAGGGTGCGATGGCACTCTTTCATATGGGATTCTACCTTTGCGCCGCGCCATGCCTTCTTTCTATGGCTAGCTCTACTCAACCGCCTCTCCACGCAAGTCCTACTCTTACAATACCGTAGTATCCGTGATGGTTCTTGTGCTTTCTGTCATCGCCGATCGGATTCGGTGAATCACCTCTTCTTTAGTTGTGAGGTCACGAGTCGCTCTAGCATCTACTTAGGCATCCAAATGCAATCTCACCTGGAGAAACCGACCATGGAGAGAATTCATTCGATGGGCATAAATTCATATTGGCGGCCGTTCCTTCTCTAGCCGTATTGCCAGGTATTCGCTTGGCGCCCTATGTCACATCCTTTGGATTGAAAGGAACAACATCCTATTTCGGGGTAAAGATTTTTATGAACCCTCTATTACCATGCACCTTACAAAGATGGTTAAAGATAAAGCCCTCTTGCTTAGCCCCGTTCGGACAACCCTTGCAATAGGAGACTCTAGATAAATTGGACCCTCTCTCCCACCATTTTTGAAACACCCCATGGTCATGTATAGTTGTTGGTTATCCCTCGAACTCGGTATTCTGGCTCCCGATTGGACAACACTTCCTTTGCTATGGTGGATTCCTCAATTGTGTCTTTGGACACTTTGATGCTGGCCCCATGTCCCAACGTTGCCGATGTGCCTATGTTGTTGTCTCGCCGGCCTACCCAATCTAAGGCCCGTCCAGTAACCGGCTTATGGCTTACATTCTTTGCTACTCCGTTCTTACTTGCTACAACCTGGGATCTTGGCCATTCTGTTATCAGCTAAATGCGGAGGGTTGTTGTTCTACTTATACCGATATCACCACCAACATTGGTCGTCGTCTGCTTCCTACTTGGCGGTTAATGCTAGGTGCTCATACTTCGTGCTCATGCGGTTATGGCCTATGCTCTTGCTGTTGATGACCCACACGATCTTGCTCCTCTCGCCAAATCCACCGGTTCGCTTTGCCTTGGGAGAAAGTTCACCCGGTTGCTTTGTCAACGCATAGTCATGGTGGGCATTATTGTCGTCTTCAACCTTTTCCTTACTCTTCCGCTTGTTGTTTGCAGCTTTTTTAGACTTTCCTTTTTCCCTTTGTGTAGGGCGAGTTTTAGCCATTCTTTTTGGTCGCCCTACCCTGTCCTAGTCATGCTCTTAACTTGGCCGCTTAGCCTTACCTTATTGGTCGTTGTTTTGACCCTTTACTAGGCCGCTTTATAGATGTTGCTTTGCCTCCTTGACTAGTTTTAGTGATTGCCGCACCTAGTCCTTTGTATTTTGCAACCGGTTCACCATTGAACCCTCTATGGCATACGACAATGCCATCCTCGATTCATGGTTTTTGTGTTCGGTTCCTCTCTTGTACCTAGTGCTTTGAAATGTGTATACATACTTACCTTACCAAAAAAAAACAATTGCGATATGAGTGGTGAGAGACAAACCACTTTTTGTCCCGGCCATCGTCAAGCACTTACATAAAGTGGTAAGAGACAAAAGTACCTCCTTTGGAAGTGTTCAAGATACCCCGGCTAGTAGGCGTGTCCAGCGAAATTGGGGTCTGTCCCTCTCTATCTTTGCTGATCTTACGTTGGCTGCGGTTTAGCTATTTTGTCTTCTTGCTTTTGACCATTGTTCTGGCCGGTTGGTCTTTGTGTATTCACTAGTTGTATTTTGTAGGCCGCTACACCTTGGCACCCACTAATACATGTTATGTGTAGAGTTGGGTGCGAGGTTTTTGTATTCGGCCTCTCTATGTACTTAGAGCTTTGAAAAGTTATATACCTACTTACCTTACCAAAACAAAATAATAATTGCGATATGAGGCTTTCTTTAATATCTCGGCTCGAACAAATCAAGCTAGGGCAGCGTTCACTTCTACACATGACTCTTTAGCTCTTGACCCTTTTAATCGATTCGCAGCTTGTGAGAAGGAGCAGCTCTAAAAATTTGCAGATCTAAGGATTCTAGACGAATTATTCTACAAACAAAAATCCGAGGATCCAATGGCTGAAAGAAGGGGACCTTAACACAAGGTACTTCCATCATCATGTCAATAAGCGACACCTTCGCAATCGCATCCTCTCGGTCACCGATTCGGGGGGTTCTACTCACTGATTCGACTCTAGTTCAAAGAACATATTGTTGACTATTTTCGAGTTCTCGCTCTCGTCCGCCCCATATCGCCTCTCCCCAACGTCACTCGATTCGAGAATTACCGCCTTTGGTGCTAGTTGAAGACCAGATTAGTATGTTATCTCGGCGGGTGCTTAATGTAGAGATCCGTAGCACTTTCTTCTCTCTAGCTCAACGTAAGGCCCTGGCCCTTATGGCTATAATGTGGATTTTTTCATATCTTCCTGGGATATAGTTGGGCCTTCGGTGATTTTGGCTGTCAAAGATTTCTTTGCTACGGGGCGGTTGCTCAAGGAACTCAATACTACCATTCTTACCTTGGTACCAAAGACCCCCAATGCGTCGGCCATGGGGATTTTCGATCCATTGCATCTTCTGCAACACCGTCTATAAATGTATCACTAATCTATTGGCCAATAGAATAGCTAGTGTTTTGTCGGCCATCACTAGCATAAATCAAAATGCTTTTGTTAAGGGGCGTAGAATTAGCGACAATATACTCCTTGCTCGAGAGCTATTTGCGGGATTCCATATTGAGCCATATCTTCCGAAATGCTCTATCAAAGTGGATTTCCGAAAGGTGTATGACAATTGTCGATTGGGGTTCATTAAATGTACACTACTAGCCTTTGGCTTCCCGAAGTCTTTTACCAGGCTTGTTATGGCTTGAGTGTCCTCCCCCATGTTCTTGGTGGCCATTAATGGAAGTCTACATGGGTTTTTTGCAAGCAACAGAGGAATATGCCAAGGGGATCCCATATCGCCTTAATTATTTACCTTGGTTATGGAAGTCTTTACCGGTATTCTCTCCTTCCAAACCGCTTAGCCCGATTTCAAATTTTTCTGGCGGTGCAAGACTCTTGGCTGTCTCACCTTTTTATGCGGATGATGTTCTTTCTTGTTGTTGAGGCGGGACATTCCCTCCATCACCGTATGAAGGAGGGATTGTGAGGTTCTTCGAGTGGTCCGGCCTAGCCCCGAATGTGGATAAGAGCGAAATATTTTTTGCTGGTGATTCGATGGAGCTGTGGACCTTGATTCAACATATACTTGGGCTTCCTAGAAGGTATGCTCCCTTTCCGCTACCTTGGAGTTTCGAGTTATAGCCTCTAGACTTAGCAAAGTGGATTGTACCGTCTTGATAAATTCGATCATTGCTCGTGCTCGGTCTTGGTCCCATCGGTTCCTATCTTTTGTAGGCCGCCTTCGACTCATCAAATCAATCTTACATGCCATTCATGTGTATTAGGCTCTTGTCTTCCAATCTACCGAAGTCTGTCCTAGCTAGCATAGAAATGATACTTCGTCAATTTCTTTGGAAAGGCCCGGATTTGGGTTATGGGGTACTAAGGTGGCATGGGATAACATTTATCTTCATAAGGAAGAGGGTGGCCTAGGCATAAAAAGACTTCTGGATTGTAATAGAGCTGCCATGTTGAAACACATTTGGATTTTATTCACCGACAAAGAATCTTTATGGTGTAAATGGATTCATTCCACCTTCTTAAGGCACAAGAATTTTCGAATTGTGCCGAGGCCTACTTTTTTGCTCCTGGAGTTGGAAGAAGATCTTGGATCTAAGGGATGAACACTTTGAACACTTCGGGTGGTGCATTAGGGATGGAAGCTTGGTCTCCTTTTGGTTCGACTATTGGCACCAAAGAGGCCCGTTATATAAAACCTTCTCAAATAGGGAGATCTACGAGTTTGGAATTCCTAGGAATGCATCGGTGAAGGACTTCCTCTCTCAAACTTAGCGAACTTCTACTATGCTGCCACGTTCAACTCCCTGGTCTTATGCACTCCCATTCTCGGATCCGTTCGGGCCGATCGATGCATGCGGCGGGGCCACTCCTCAAGTAGATTTTCGGTGGCCTCTCGCTTAGGAATTCGAGAAGCAAAGGGCAGGCTGGTGCGGTGGCACACTTTCATCTAGAACCGAGACATAGCACCAAGGCATGCATTCCTTACGTGGCTAACTACGGCTTAACCGACTATCGACTCGGACCACTTGCTACATTATCACAGAATTGCTCTTGGATCATGTGCTTTTCGTTGCGGTCAACCCAATTCGATGGATCATCTATTTTTTGGATGCCCTATCACGGGATCACTTGCATTATTCCTGGGCCTCCAAGTGCAACTGTCTTGGCGGAATTACTTATGGCGGGATACATGTCACGCCCCGAGTCCATCGGGCTCGATAATATCCCGCCACGGTCGTTCCTCTTTGTCAAGCCCAAGATCCAACGACGTAACTTAATTGTGAAATGAAATGCACATGCGGGCGCATAAACAAAACTCGAATACAACGAAGCAAGATGACCCGAGGATACCATAAAAACAAACATCACATAAATATAAACCAAATTACACCGCGAGTTCAAGGGAAAGGGATACAGCAATACGAAGTTCGAAGCTTACAACAAAATACTACTAAAAGGAATCCTACGAGACGGGTCCAACTACCCCTAATCCTACGAGGGCATCAAAAGGTAGATGATATAGCTACACCTAGAGGTCGGGCCCACTATCCTCGGATAAGTCCTCATCAGCTATCGGGTCGTAGTCCGCGAAGCGTCGACTCTACCACCTCCTCGGGGTCGGACTCGGCGTTCAACAGGGCCTCCAACTCGTCCTCCATCTCGGGCTCGGACTCGGAAGGTTCTCCAAGCTCGACGTCCGCATCGGAGGGCTCGACGATCTCATCATCTCCAGGGGTTTTGGGGAACTCCGACTACTCGCCTTCGGGCTTGGGCTTAGGGTCGAACACTTCACCATCCAAGGGAGTCATATTAAACCAGCCCGGAAATAATACCCATTGGTATCTCAAAAGTCCTAACCGGTTCATTTTCTCGCTTCGCCCTCTCTATAGAACCAAGCTTCAAAGGAATGGGGCTTCCAGTGATCGCCCCATATATCGACCTAGACTATGGTTCTCTTCCTAATGTAGGCCTTATCCTCGCCTACCGGGTACTCAGATGACGGACGTATCAATGTCCATCGGCACCCCCAAAACACTTTGGCGGCATAGCTAGAGCTTAGGGCCTTAAAAAGGTCGTCCCCACAACGGGGTGAGATTACATCTCAATATGTCTACCCTAAACCGTTACTAGGCCAATAGTACCTCCGAACAATTCTAAAATGCACCATATAGAGCCATTAGTAACCAAGTGACGATGCATCAACAACAATTCAAGGATCGGTATACAAGTGGAACTAGGCTTCATACTATAGCATTTCAAGCAACATAAATTCACAAGTCTATAGAATAGTAGGATAGTCACAAAGATTCTCAACTCGATGGTCGGTCCCTAGTATTAACACCTCGGGCTAAACAAATATACATTGCACCAGCGTTAGTACACTCAGGTTACAATTGCCACTTTCGGACCGCGTTAATACGCCTTAGGTCGATCTCGCGTTAATACGCATCAAGGCATAATGTACATATATACTCATGTTGTGGAATTTAGTCGACTATAAACCCCGCTTCAACACGCCTCGGGGTAATCATAAACGCATTAACCATATTTATTCCAAATGGCCAAACTCATGAATTACACAAATTACGAACCCATAAGTGTAAGATTCGGCCTTAAACCTCAATTTCTTAATTAAACGACTTGTATACCACACTTCAACCAATCATCAAATATTAAGGCTCCAAGATCGAGTACTTAATGCATCAATAAGTCAAGTCATCCTATCCACAACTACATTCCATAACCAAACATAACTCATCCCAATTTACTCAGCCTTTTATCAAAAGTTACGATCGAAGAACAAAGTGTCATTGACTCGATTTGTCGCTTAACTCACATTACTCAAGGTGTGATCATTTAAGCTAAGTGTCCTCCATCAACACAAGTTCATCCCAAATGAGAACAAATCAAGTGAGAAATTTGGTCATTAGAGAACAATAATGGATTCCATTCATACTTCCACAAACAAGCGTTAAAAACCAAGGTTTAGTTGGAATCAAGCAAGATCAACTATTAACAAGTACCCATACTCAAGGGATGCCAAAGCTTGGTCTCAAATCAGCATGTCACAAGTATGCAATCAAAGATTACAACTATGAACAATTCTCCACTCATTTCACCATCCAACACAGATTCGGATTTCACAAGGCCTACCACTAAACAGCCGACAAAAACCATCATAAACCCATCTAATCATGCTCATTAGTACCCTAAAGTCCTAATAAGAGTTTAGGGAAGACTTACCAGAAGTTTCAAGCTCAAGAATCCAAGAAACTCCCCTACTACAGCTCACGGTTCAATGCGGAGGAAAAGAGGACAAATTCGGTTCCAAGAGAATCAACTCAAATCAGCCATGAACTCATCCTCAAACTAACCTTAACTCACTTCCTAACATTTAACCACTAGAACTAGATATAATGATGACTCACCAAGAGAATCCAAGTGGAGGAACTCCCTCAAGCTCCTCGATTTTACGCCGAACCAGATCTTGTTCCTCGGTTCTTCACTGCGAAATGGCGTAGGACGTCTTGGAGAGTGAGTTGAGGTGAGTCAAGGTGGAATGTGGGAAGAGGCGTGAAGGATTTCGGGTGGTTCACGGCCACGGAATGGGTCGAGGAAGAAGGAGATGCCTTCGAGTTTGAGGGAAAGGGAGAGAAAACCGTGAAAGAAAAAATGGAGGAAGGAGTGGTCGGGTGAGGAAGAAATGGAGGGGAAAGGGGAAGAAGAAAAAGAAAAAGAGATAGTGGAGTGGTTATCTTACATGAATAGTGGCTGAATAGTGTCCATGAATGACCAAGTGATTTGAGTTGGTTTGATGGTTTGACTTGGTCAAATGAGTCAAGACAATAATGCAAGAGTCAAAGGACATAAAAGCCCCTAAAAATTTGGCCATGGAGGGTTTTGGGCGAAAAGACTATTCTACCCTTGACTTAACCTAGAAGGATAGAGTATTTATCGGGTATAATGGTAATTTCCAATTTTCAGTCCAAAACTTCAATTTTTTACTTCCTCGGGCGAACTTAAATTCTAATTGGCAATGATGAAGTGACGTCCAATTTTCATTGTTGGAATTCTTGAACATCTGGTGCCCAATTTCAAAACTCAAATCATGGCTAAAATTGCTAAATCTCAATTTCGGTGTATCTCGAACTAACGGGTGGCTTTTAGGAGTTATGCGTATCGACCCATGATTTGTCATGTTTAAGAGTTATTCGAACCATGGCGACTTTGGTTGTCATGTAATTGTGAGGGTCAATCGCTAGTTTCGGAGGTCGCGATCGTTGGGAATTGGTTTAGGCTAATTCGCAAATTATACAATGGTCTAGCAAAATCACCCGTGAACCATTAATATAACCCTAGCAAATCTTTTTAAGACCAATCCCGGATCGGCCTCGATGGTCCAAAATGTTCCATCGGCAATCCTTATGATCAAAGTACCGAGTCCCCGGTCGAGTTCTTTAGTCCACGTACTTAAATCCTAGTCGGCCCTTCCCTTTTTGGTTAGTTACTCGTGAGTGATCAAATTCGAGCGAGACTTAATCGAAATACATCGATATGCCTTTCTTTCATTCATAAGTTTCGAATAGGGTCGAAATTCGGAATGTCACAATACAATTCGGTGGGCATGCGGCACATTAGAGGTACTTCTTTTGTTCACTACATTGCTAGGTTCTCTCTCGAGGCCCTTTGCCATATTATTTAGACCGAGAGGAATCATATACGCTCTGGGAACAAACCACTATTCGTGCCGGCGATCATTAAGTACCTTGTTAAGGTTGTGAGAGACAAAGGACTCACATTTGCTCCGATTATAGACCTTCCCCGAGAATAGGATAATACAAAGGAATTGGGGCATTTCGACCACGATTTTTTATGATTCCACCTCTCCCCGAGCTAACCCTTCAATTATGATCTTTGTTGTTATATTTGGCTTGGGCGGTTCTAACTTGGCAGTTTATTGCTCCACCGTTGGGTGTGCGTTCCTTTTATACAACTGCATGGGCTGTGTTTAGCCCCATATTGGCCTTGTTTGGCCCTTTTAGTCTAAGTACGATCGGACCTATTTTTTTGCTTTGCTACTACACCTTTGCACCCTTTAGGACACTCTCGTGTGTACATCCGGGGTAATGAGATTTTTGTGTTCCGCAATTTCTATGTAATTAGCGCCTTGGAAAGTATCAATACATCTTACTTTACCCAAAAAAAAAACAATTGCGATATGACACTTTTCATTCAGCCTAGGGTTCGCGCGTCATTGTTCATGCGAGAATTTGAAACTCTCTCGGCGCTAGACACGTGGATACTGGTCATCCGCCGCGAAAATGGTGATTCCGGCTGATTTCGACGGCGGAAAGGGATGATGTTTTGATACAACATTCCTCTCCATCTCCTCTCTCATCCCTCAAAATTTGGTGAGCGATCGTTGAGTAGTTTCGACGGTAGAGCCCCCGCAAGTTCTCGTTGTGCGGTTCGTCGGGTCTTGTTCACCCAACGGAGAATTGCTCGGTCGGCCTGTTCAGCCAGCGGTTCGGGGTGATTAAAGGCAAGTACACTCTACTTGCTCCTTTATGATCCCTCCAATTTTGGTGAGCAATCATGGAATCCTTTGACCGATAGAGCCCACGGGAACTTTTGTTGTCCTGGTTCATTGGTTCTTGTTTAGCCGATGAGGAATTGCTCATTCGGCCTCTCCAGCCAGAGTATTCGGGTGATTTTTGGAGGTAAGCATACTCTACCGTCCTCCTATCTTCCCTCCAAATTTGGTGAGCATTAGTGAAGTTTTCCGCCCCATAGAGCCCCCGCAAGACTCTACTTCCTGGTGTGAATTCTGCTGCCTTGCTACTAGTCTTTGGCGGTTTTCGACTACCCTGGTTGGCACCTTGGGCTAATATTTGGAGACGAAGATTGGTACCCCACCATTCCCATCCCCTCTAAATGGCATCCCTTCTCGTGGAGTTTAGTGGAAGGTGGACTCCATCTATGAGTTCTTTGCTTCGTCTTGATTTTATTTGGTTTGCTCCCCCGAATCACTATCTCACGGCGTCTGGTGCATCGCTTCTTGCGTGGTGACCCGGATAATATACAAACTACGTGTAGCCGTTGACTTCTTCAAATCCTCTCACTTGCCCTTGACTGGTGGTTGATGGTCTAGCGTAGAGGTGGGCACAATGATTGGTAGCTCTCAACCACTAGTCCCGATTCTGCTTCCACCCCAACTCCTCTACACTGGATCCTCTATTCTCGCATGGCTTCCATTGATAACGTAATACCCTCTTCCATTCCTGAATCTCGTGATTCAACCTTGTTGTCATTGCCGTGGTCATAATGCTGGAGCCATACATGTTGATGTCTCTAAAGTCGTAGCTAAGGGCAATTCGCTAGTAGGGGGGAGGATATTAATACTAATATTCCTGCTATGGGCTGATTTACATCTTTGTTGAATCATGTCAAGGGATTAAGAATAGACCCGGTTGTAGTGCTTCTAGAAGTGAGTTTATTGAACAGGCTGCTCCCATCAATGTGACTTTGGCTAATGGAAATCATGGCCCTATGTTGGGGACCGATCATAAGGGGCAACGAAGGTTAGACCGTGACCCTCGTCGTAGTTAGAGCCGAGGAGATCCCTTAGGCATACTTCTCGACCTCACCAAGACTAGTATGATCTTTGTACTAATGGCACAAAAGGGCTCACTGGTGGGGGAACCTCCCGGTCTATGGGCGACATTGTCAAGGGCGGGGGTAGAAGCTCCAGCAGACCGAAGGGCCGGACCAAGCAAGGCCAGCATCAAACTTGGGCCAAGGTGGCCAAAGTGATAACCAATGGATACAATCTCTCTTATGTGCCGCCGTTGTTGGAGGACGGGGAACCAATAGTTGACATTACTCCCGACATTATAGCACATGAAAATCCGATTCTTAAGGAGTGCATAGTCGGTAGCTTCCTCGGAAGGAAGGTATACTTCAAAATAATGGAGGAGATTATCAAGAAGACTTGGGGTGCTCAAGTAGTTGATGTCCGACTCCATGAAAATGATTTCTATCTCATCCACATTCCGGATGGAAACTTTAGGAGAAAAGTCCTAGAGCTGGAACCTATTTCCATCCTCAATAGCACTATGTTGCTTCACCTTGGCATCCTAAATTGAAGCTCAAGAAGGGAGTTTATGATGCACTACCGATTTGGGTAGGTTTGAAGGAAGTCCCGCTCTCTCTTTGGTCCTCGTTCGGGATTAGCCGCATTGCTAGTGTGATTGGAAAACCACTCCATGTTGACCAACACACGGAGCAAATGAAACGCCTCTCTTTTACTAGAGTTTGTGTTGAGATCAAGGCTGCTCGGCCTCGTCCCGAAGTGATCAAGATGAGATGGGATGGAGAAATATCTAAGATACGGGTAGAGTATGAATGGAAGCCCCTAGCTTGCCCCTCCCGCTCTGTCTTTGGCCATAAACAGGGGTCCAATGCCTTCCCTTGCGCTGTCCCGGAAGTCCCACTACACAATGGCCCGGATCCTTGCCCTCGCAGCACCCTATAGATGAATAGCAATAAGTCGGGAGGAAGAATGGCGGGCGGATGATATCAACGAACGAACAAGAATGAGCAACGCCTGTACAGCCTAAAATATGCCCACCTCGGCTGTTCGGTGGTCCTCCATGGCGATCCCTGATCTAGAAGGGCCTCGGAGCCAATCCCCTGCAGCCTCTTCACATTCTTTGCTCGCCTATGCTTCCATAGACCCTTCACTCTCCCTAGGCGGGTATACAACAACCTTCCCTCTCGGATTGCTCTCCCGGAGCAGCCTCGCTCTGTCTTCTAGATCAAATAATGAGGGGCGATCAGTGAGTAACATTGGTAGTGACACGAAAGATGACATTTCCTCCCCATCCCCTCATATCACTAGATCAAGAGCCACGGTTTGTGCCCTTCGTGGAGGCCTTGAGCAGCCACAACTCCAGCAGAAGGATGCGGCCCTAGAACCGAACATGGGGAAGGCCAACCCCCCTCCTCTTCCAAGACGGGCAACCCAAAGCCTAGGAAGAAGAAGGGATGGAAGAAAGGATGGTAATATCCTTCCGCACATCCCTTGTACATATGTTTTTTGGTTTTTGGAATATCGGGGTCTAGTTGACCCCCTCAAACAAGCGGAGATTCGATCTCTTATTCAAAGAAACTGTCTTTCTTTTATTAGTATCTTAAAGACGAAAGTCAAAGCTTCTTCTTTAGATATGATATCTAGCACTCTATCTTACGGTTGGCATTAGGCAGCTAATTATAATCATTCACATCTTGGGCGGATTTGGATTGGTTGGGATCTTCTTCTCATTGATTTTTGGTGTTGACGGTCTCTACTCGGATGATTCATGCGCAAGTCCGGTTGATTGATATGAACAAAACTTGTTTTATTTCCTTGTCTATGGTGGCCATACCTTTAGCTCCAGGACGGAGCCTTTGGGTTGACCTTGTTCGGAGAAGTGCGGCTCGGGAACCATGGCTAGTAGCTAGTGATTTCAATGCCATCGGGGACTACTCGGACGGGATAAGCGGTTCCAACTCGTGGATCCCGGCATTTGATGAATTTGGTGAATGCCTCGCTCGGGCGAGCCTAGATGATCTAAGGTATGTAGGGCATAGATTTACTTGGTCTACATCCTCGGGTACCACGCGCAAAACAACGCAAGATTGATCGAGTCTTTGGTTAACGAACATTAGAGTCACTCGTTCTCCTACTCGGAAGCTACATTCCTCGCCCCGAAATTTCTGATCATACTCCTATGGTAGCTAGGATTGCGGCTCCCCCGTCTCAAGTAAGCCCTTCAAGTTTTATGACTTTTGGACAACTCATCCTACCTTTAAAGACGTTGTGAAACAAGTTTGGGACACTCCATTCGAGGAACCCCTATGTTTGTGGTATCTTTGTAGACTTAAGCTCCTCAAAACACAGCTTAAACAAACTGAATAGAAGTACGTTGTTGACGCCTAAATTTTGACTAATATATATTTTGCATAAAAATTAGAACTAATTTTAGTTCTAAACAAAAATCATCTCACATATTCATTTAGCATTGGCATACAATTTGAGCTTAATTTAACAGGGGTCTGGATTAGGCATGCGGTGGAAAAATGCACCAAGAAGATTTGGGCTTGAAAGTAATATTTTCTCGTGGGATCAGTGTGCAAATACTCAAAACTTGGGGATCAGTATTGCAAATACTCGGAACTTCGGGGATCGTATTGCAAATACTTGAAACTTCGGGGACTGCATTGCAAATACCAAAAGAAGATGGGGAAAGGAAGATGGTGAAAGGAAGATTAAGAAGAGAAGATGAAAATGAAGATGAAGAAAAGAAGATGAAGATGAAGAAAGAAAGATGAAGATGAAGAAGAGAAGATGAAAATGGAAGATGGAGAAATGAAGGTGAAGAAGAGAAGATGAAGATGGAGAAAAGAAGATGAAAATGGAAGGTGGGGAAATGAAGATGAAGAAAAGAAGATGAAGATGAAGAAAGGAAGATGAAAATGGAAGGTGAGGAAATGAAGATGAAGAATGAAGGATGAAGAATTTTGCCTATAAAAGAAGAAGAGTTCTTGAGGAGAGAGGAGAGAGAGTTTTTTGGAGTGGAAGAGAATTGAGAGAGTTTTTGAGAGGAATTCTTTAGAGAGGAAAAAGAGAATTCTTGAGAAAAAATTTTGAGAGAGTTTTGAGAGGGCTTGAGTGTTTTGAAGCTCGGTGCTACCATTACCAATTTCGCACCTATCAACACAAGCCACAAGTTCATCACCATCGTTCAAGCTCGCCATGAAGAAAAGAAAGTTAAGTGATTCCCTAACTTTCTTTAATTTCGAATACAAATTAGCTCGATTTTCTACACTTCAATTTTTTCTCTCTACGTTTTTATGTTAAATAATAGCTGCATATCAACGATGAGACATCAATGGTACAAGAATAGAAGGAGAGCAAAAGGGAAAAAATATCAACGCCCGGATTGCGGTCTCATGAAATTCTAGCGATATGAGAAAGAAGCGTGAAGGAGAGATAGGACCAAGAGATTTCTCGGTCTAACGAGTCACCAAATCGGTCCAATGGTCAAGACAAGCCCGAAGCACGAGTTTGGTGCACGAGTTCAAATTGGGGAGTAACCTTGAACCTATTTTATCCTAATTTCATGTAATTTCTTTATTTCAAAAAATGTCATGGGAAGAAAAATCCAAAAAAATTGATTCTTTGATCTTCAAGTAGAATTCATCAAATTTGTCAAATCCATTATTTGTTTCATGAATTTTAAGGTACCGAAAGGGCATTAGTTGTAATTAATGTAACCAAGTCCCGGACTCTTAATCTCTGGTTCGTAGAAATAAGATAATTTTCTCCCGCTATTTTATTTAGGTTTCTAATCGACCTACCGAAAATGATTAGTGGCGACTCCAAATTCAAATCACATTGCATGTTAATCATTCGAACCTTAAGTTGCGATTTGGTATGGACTTGGGAGAGTCCGAGTTAGGTTAGTTAATTAATTAACCTGATAATCCATTAACTTCGGAAAAGATGACTTGTTTATTTTTTTTTTCTAGGTCGCGACAGGTTTGGCGACTCTTGGGGACCCAAAGAGGACTTTAGCCGGATAAGTTCATGAAAAGGAAAATTACTTGATTTGGCAATCTTGGTTGAATTTTAATCCCTAGGTGTTAAATGGTTTTGCGGGAAGGGAGTTATAAGGGGAGGAGTCTGTGGCTAATCTCATTTTGCGGAGCTTGGTCATGAGAGTTTTAATTTTTGAACTATCGGAGTGCTGATTGCCTTTAAAATGTCATGCATGCCCCTAATATAATTGCACTACACCACCTTGACTTGTGACCGAACCCGGGTCACCCGATAGTTTCGAGGATGGTATTTATGTGGTTCTTTAACCTTGGCGGTAAGGCTTCGCTAAAGGTTATCCCACTTGGATCCCGAGTTCTTCAAAAAATGGCTCAAGAGTTGTTCTCATGCACGTGAGGCTATGATGCATGAGAGTTGCCCTTGTCGACCGGACCAAGCCGAGATGATTGGACCCGACTAGTCATGACTATGTATGCGAGGCGGCAACTAGTCATGATGAACGTGCGCGAGGCTGCGACATGTCGTTCGTCTTTCATTTCATTTTTGCTAAAAGAACTAAAATCTGAATCCACGTTTCATGCGCATGTCTTTGTGATTGACATTTTCTTCATATGAGCGGTAATTTCTTGTCTCTTACACCCTGTTATCTCATTTTTATTTTGGGCTGGTCCATGGTTTAGGTTGATTGTTTATGAATCTCATTGTCTTGTTTTCAATTTCACACTTTGCTTCCGTAGTTTTTACAATTTCATCTCGTTGTCCTCAATTCTGATTTGGCTTGTTCATGTTGTACGATTTTTACTAAATTCTACGATCGAGATTTGAGTAAGTGCCAAACATGAAAGTTGTAGACCTATGTTTCAACTAATATCCTACAAAATTTCAAAATTAAATTCATAATTTAATATGGCCTTTCGTTTTTTTAACTACCTGTGGTTATAACAGTTTTCTGAATGCGATTTTTCGGAAAGACACATTAAACTGATTTGATCCGCTCATTTCTAGTCCGATTGGTCAATATAAAAGTTGTTCATCATCTTCTCAACTATAAGCTCGTAAAATTTGGACGTATTTTGACCAACGTACGAATTAATACGGATTTTTTCGTAAAAGCGGACAAACTGAAAATTACATGTTTCAATTCTTTTGTCATAATCACTTTGTTCGTTTGAGTTTAGAGGGATGCCATGGGCCGGCTCGCTATTCTCGCTCCCCGTACTCATTTTTGGTTTGTTCTTGCGTACGGGTAATTTTTCACGGATCCTCCACATATTACGCGATCGATCGCGAAGAGGATGGCCGACATTAACGCCACCGCTTGTCTTGCCCTAAACGAGAAACTTGGCTCCTTGACCGAGCGCTTTGAAGAGATGATGTCCCGAAAGATGGAGGAAATGATGGCCGCCTTCTCCGCCAAACTTCAATCATCCGCCAAATTTCTGCCGCTAACCATTCCTGCTCTAATTCCTCCTACGGACAACTCCGGTAAAGCCCTGGAAACTGCTCTCTATCGAGACAATGCCACTAGAAGATGTGATCTTCACGGGCGTGAGCTCGAGCACGCGGCTTGTAGTCCCAATCTCCCAAACCAACCCGATGACGATGACCAACAAGTTTGTCATCATGGGGGATACATGAGGAGGGAAATCTAGTGGATTCGAAGTATACGACCTAGATGAGTTCGGTCCCAGTTATGAGGAAATTCGTCAAGATTTCGAACGACATGAGGAGATCAAGCCCTTTGACCAGTGAACAAATTATCTCGGTCAGCCCTAGGCGATGCGGAAAACCCTAAAAAAGTTAAGATCGAGGCAAGCCTTTCCTTAGAAATGTCGAGCGCCCGATCGGACTCTTGAAGGATTATCGGGACGTTTTTGCCTGGTCCTATCCGGATATGCCCGTTCTTGACCGCTCCATTGTCGAGCATTGTTTGCCGATCGATCCTTCGGCTAAACCGGTGGTGCAAAAGTCAAGAAGGGCCAGACCGGAACTAGTGCGAGAAGATCAAAGAGGAGGTCATGAAGCTTCTTGATGTAGGATTCATCGAGACTACGGAATATTCCGATTGGATCGCTAACATAGTCCTTGTCATGAAAAAGACGGCCGCATTCGATGCTGCGGGGTTTGAATTGTTTTCATTCATGGATGGTTTCTCCGGGTACAATCGGATCCGATGAATGTCAATGACAAGTTGAAAACCACTTTCACCACACCATGGGGAATGTTCCATTACCGGGTAATGCCGTTCGGTCTCGAAACAGCTGGAGCCACTTACCAACAAGCCATGGTTGCCCTTTTCCACGACATGATGCATAATGAGATTGAGGTTTACGTCGATGACATGATAGCAAAAACAAGGCATGGAGAAGATTACGTCGAAACGCTGAAGAAATTGTTCGACGGACTCCGAAAAATACAAGTTACGCCTCAACCCCGCCAAGTGTGTCTTTGGGACCAGCTCGGGCAAGCTACTCGGATTCGTGGTAGCGGTAAGGGCATTGAAGTCGACCCTTCAAAAGTTAAGGCTATTCGTGAGCTTAAGCCGCCGACGACGGTTAAAGAAGTTCGAAGTTTGATGGGTAGGCTAAACTATATTGCTCGATTCATCTCTCGGTTATCGAAACCGCTAAGCCATTCCTCAAGCTATTATTAAAAAGAATGCGCTAGTCAATGGGATAGCGAATGCGAAGAAACTTTTGGAAAAGCAAGCAAGCATCTCACGAATCCACCCGTGCTTGTTCCTCCAACGCCGGAGCAACCTTTAATCCTCTACCTCACAATCCTTAGTGAATCCTTGGGTGCTATGTTAGCCCAAGAGAAGCGGGAGGATGGGAAAGAACGAGCCATTTATTATCTCGAGCAAGAAATTCACAACTTCGGAAATGAAGTACTCCGAAGTAGAGAAAACATGTGCGGCGTTAGTACAGTGCACGGGCTTCGGCAATATACCTTGCATCACCAAGTGCTTCGGTGACAGAATGCAATCCTATCAAATACTTACTTAATCAACCCGTCTTGATTGGTAGACTTGCCAAATGGCAAATCCTCATCTCCGAGTTTGACGTACAATATTTGTCCCAAAAAGTCAATCAAGGGACGAGCTATAGCGAGATGTCCTAGCTGAAAATCCGGGGCAAGATGATGATGCCTATCATTCGAGGATCGAATCATGTCGGTGGAGGATTACATCTGGACTATGATCGGGGTCGGCACATGCGCGATTCGATATCTCCAGGTGGTCGGCATTATCCTGTGGCAGCAAAATTGGTATTCCCTTGCACAAATAACGTAGCGAGAATATGAGGCATGCATCCTCGGTGCTGCAGGTCGCGATTGAAATGGGGATAGCCCGACTCAAGGTGTTCGGAGATTCCACTTTGATTATCCTTCATTTAAGTATCCGTCCAAGACTCATAATCGATTCGTTGATGCATTGACTACCTTGTCTTCAATGTTACAAGTCGCCAATGGACTTGAGGTTGAACCCACGAAGATCGAAGTACTAAGAAGGCCGGCATATTGTATGGCCGTGACTAATGAACCCGATGGCAAGCCATGGTTCCATGACATTAAGACATACATTCGGAGGCGGGAGTTTCCTGAGAAGAGTACTGCGTCTAATCAAAAGTATATAAAGAAGATGGCTTGAAGTTCTTCTTGAATGGAGAGAATTTGTACAAACGGTCATTCGATTCTCGTCCTACTAAGATGCATTGACTCAACCAGAGCGGTTCGTCGATGATGGAAGTACATGAAGGGATCTGTGGTCCACACATGAACGGCAACTTTTTAGCTAAGAAGATTATGAGGTTGGGTTATTATTGGCTCACACTCGAAAGAGATTGTATTCAGCATGTTCGGAGTCTGTCACAAATGTCAAATTCATGGTGACAAGATTAATGTCCCTCCAAATGAGTTGCATCGATTATCCGAACCATGGCCGTTTTCCATGTGGGGGATTGATGTTATCGGTCCTATCAACCCTAAAGCATCCAATGGACATCGATTCACCTTCGTGGCGATTGACTATTTCTCCAAATGGATCGAAGCCGCATCCTATTTAGCGATCACGGCACGAAATATCGCGAAATTTATCCGCCGGGATATCATTGCTCGATACGGTTCACACGAAGCCATAATCACTTACAATGGCTCGAACTTAAACAACAAACTAATGGACGAATTGTTTAATGAATTCAAGATCAAGCATCCGAACTCTTCCCCATATCGCCCTCGGATGAATGGAGCAAGAGAAGCCGCCAATAAGAACATTAAGAAAATTTTAGCGAAGACGGCTAAAAATTATCGCGATTGGCATGAGAGGTTGCCATTTGCACTTATGGCATATCGGACCTCAATCCGGACATCTATTGGGGCAACCCCGTATTCTCTTGTATATGGAATGGAGGCTGTTCTACCAGTTGAAGTGGAAATTCCTTCCTTACGTATCTTGTCTCAAGCTAAGGCGATGAAGCTGAATGGATCCAAGAGAGAGCAAGCCAATTGAATCCGATCGACGAAAAAAGACTTAAGGCTGTATGTCATGGCCGGTGTTATCGGTAGAGAGTTGCTAAATCATTCAACAAAAAGTTCGGCCTCGATATTTTCGGATCAATGACCTGGTCTTGAGAAAATTATTGCCAATAGTCCCACTCCCAGGAAGGGAAGTTTGCTCCAAACTATGGTGGTCCATATTTAGTAAAGAAGGTGCTCCCTGGTGGTGCTTTGATTCGGCCGAGATGGATGGTCGTGTCTTTACCAATCCGATCAATTCGTATCTGTAAAGAAACATTATGCTTGATTCACTCGATGCTAATCTGATTCACGAGTTGTTCACATTTGAGCATTCGTTTGTCTCCTCACTACTAATCTTTCTTTGAGAGATTGTTTTGAATGTGGGAGCCTCTCTAGCCCAATTGAATTGACCATCGGGAGCGTTGAGATTTACATATTCGCGAGTAAAAGGGGTTATCTTGCGAAAAAATAATGACGACCAAGATGAAATGAGTAAAAACTTGCATTTATTACATTCATCGAAAAGTCTTACAAATAGATCAACGGGGTGGGAACGTAAAGCCAAACCGAGCCCTAATGAGCATCACAAAGGAGTTTAACCGACTCTCCATACAATTGATGCTCCGCCTACATCGATCGCTCCGAGAATCGAGATCCGCCAACTTAAAGAGGAGGAGCTCACATTTCTCTTTGAGGTTGGCTACCTTGTCCTCGTGATGCTCAGCAGAGATTCCAAGTTATGGATCAGCATTCTCCCGTGGGCTATATCCAGGGTCGGATCATCCAGCCTTTCTTCCAGCCATGTGCATTGAAATTTTAAAACAATATTGAGCGGATCGCGCTCGAAGATGGTCCCGGGACATGGCCAAACATCCCACCAAGTTTCCCCTCTCACGAATCAGCGGGGAGACACTGTTCGTTACCGTAGTCAAGGGCCTTCTTATAATTGTCGGCTACAAGACCGACCAACACCAAGTTGTCCGACCGATCCCGATAGCGTGCCTTCACAAGGTGGGCCAAAGTAACATTTTGATGAGCAACATGGTAAGCCTCCGGGAAGTTAGTGAAGAGGGTGGGGAAGATCCTGTATTCCTCCTCTAACTTGGTACCTTCAATAGAAGCGGTGTCCATATCCCTAAACATAAGACGAATCTCGGTTTTGGCCTCCGGATGGTTGGCTATATAAGAGTAGCCCTGGCCTAGGAGATTATAAAGTTTCTCCCATTTGGCCAAAACTTCAGCCAAGAAGGCATGTGCGGGAAGGGAAGCCATTGTTGTTGAAGGATTTGAAAAAGAGTGGATACAAAAGAGTGCTTAGAAGGTTGGAGATGAAGATATGAAAGCGATAATCGTCTCGGCGTTAAATCCTAATTTAAAGGGCAGGAAAAGCTATAGCAATAATTATTGTGGATGCCGAGTTAATTATCCGGGTGATACTACGGGCGTTTCGTCCAGTGAGTCACTGGATCTACCATCTCAAGCCTCACAAATCCGAAAAAGTTACGAAAAGATTTGAGGACCCCACCATGTTGAAAACCGAGTGGGAGACAAGCATACTTTTCGAGAGAAAAAATAGCAATTCTTGCATAGCCACGTTAGTTACTCGGGTGAAGTTACAGGGCGTTTCGTCCCAGTGAGTCACGGATCTACCATCTCAAGCCTCACAAATCCGAAAAAAAGTTACGAAAAGATTTGAGGACCCCACCATGTTGAAAACTCGAGTGGGAGACAAGCATACTTTTCGAGAGAAGAAATAGCAATTCTTGCGGAGCCACGTTAGTTACTCGGGTGAAACTACGGGCGTTTCGTTCGTTGAATCGTGGATCTATCATCAATCCGTGATCTCGAGCCTCACAAATTCGAAAAGTTACGAAAGAAGTTGGAGTCCCACCATGTTGAAAACTCGAGTGGGAGACAAGCATGGTTATCAAGAAAAGAAGATCGGTGCGAATGGATTCGGGGTCCCATCATGTTGAAAAAATAAGACAAGGCGGGAAACACGAAATCTTGGGAAAAACGTCGGCTTAGTGATTTTCATCCGCGTTTAAAGGGAGGCTTTGGAACATACCCGATTACTCGAAAGAATTTGGAGAGAGTAAGCATACATCGGAGAATAGAGTGAACAAAAGGCGGTAAGAGGTATTTCAATCCAATATGTTTAGAGGCCATCAGCACTTACTGGAGGCAACCAACCTAGACATCCCCGAAAGCGAACCGCTGGATTTCGAGACTAGATCCAACGCCGAAGCCGTAAAACCCAACTCTCTTGGCAGTGAAATTCAAGATCTCGACAAAGCAACAACAATGGCAGCGGCAGCCATAGTCAACCCAGAAAAGAAAATATCAAATCAAAGTGCTCAAGGCTGCCTTCAAGGAGTGCTCTTACGTGAATAAGAGACGCAAAAATGAATTGAGCTGGATGATAGGAATGGAGCCCTTGAAGGTCAAGTTTTGGTTTCAAAACAAGCGGACCCGATTGAAGGTTAAAAATGAAAGTCATGAACTTGCGTTTCGAGGGAAGAAAATGAAAAGCTTCGAGCGAGAGAACAAGAGGTATAGGGATGCCATTAACACCGCTGTTTGCCGTGTGTGCGTAGCGGCCCCATCTCCTTTGGTGACATGTCCCTCGATGAGCCACATCTCCGAGCATTGAAAATGCTCATTCACGATTCATCACTCGAGCAAGTTCTCGTACAATCCGATTTCGTTGGAGATACATCCTAGAAAGTCGGTCTTGCAGAGGCGAGAATCGATGCCCTTCGAGGGAAGAGACATGCATCACTACAATTGGAGTTTCCTTGATGTCACAGCTAGCCAATTCAACGCTGATGGAACTCCGAATGTGTAGCCTACATGAAACTTTAGTTTTTTTATTATGGGCTCTCAAAATATCTCTTTTTGAGCATTACTAGCCAGCCCTTACGAATCCTCAAGAGAAGTAGTGACATGTATGAATGAATGTCTTGTTTGTTACAAGATCCCCCTGTGAGACATTCTTCTTTTAATCCGGGGGCAAAGAACACGATCCTATCCACGAACATCATCATGCTTAAATGCGTGAATTCCTCACCCGATTTGACTAAGCATTGAAAGCCTTCACGTAAGTAAATGCGAAAAGATTTGAGGAGGGAAATAAGCGCCTCGTTCGTAGGAGGAACCGAAAAGATTTGAGGAGGGAAATAACTATCTCGTTTGTAGAGAAAGTGAAAAGATTTGAGGGCTCCTCCATGTCGGAAAAGTAAAAAGAACGATGGATTGAGCGAGAGGTAAGAGTTATTACGAAATGGATCCAAGGCACTAAGGCGAAAAGGAGAGAAAAGGCATCTCTGCGAGACTAACGAGATCGAGAAAAAGTTTATAAAGAACTTGAAGTCTCCATGCACCTCCAAAACTCGTCACGAAAGGCCATCATCGCTTTTGTGATTTTTCGGCAATTTATCTTTGCAAGTCCAAAGAACATCTAAAGCCCTGTCTCTAGTCGAAACACCCATTTTTCGGTCTACATATGGAAGGTTTTGAAAGGAAAATAAGTATGCGTACATTCCGGGCGGAAGTATGGGAAGCCTCCTATCCCGAGGATCTGCGAGTCATGGCCATTGATGGCAACCCCGTTTCCCTCTCGATCCTCGTTGCCATGCTGAGAAAGTGCATGTACGGGGTTTCGACTTATGTGAAAGCAACGGAAGCCTTAGAGGAGCCGAGGCAAGACAAATATGATTTTGACATCGTCGTCACAGCCATGGTAGGGATCGATATGGACGGTCTCAGTCTCTTAAAGATCATTGATTCTGAGTTGAATATACCGGTCATCATAACATCAGCAAGTGATGATGAACAGTTAAGAACGAAGGCCATATTGCATGGTGCTCGGGACATCCTAAAAGAAGCCGGTGCTGCGTTCGAGTGCTCTAAAATATTTGGCAAGATGCTTTGTAAGGAAGCAATTGCTCGAACAAAAGAACTATGGCCAAACTTACTACGACGATTTTGTCGGAAAGAAAAGGCCCCTTTGGTCCGCCGAGCTTCATTCTATATTCATCGAGGCAGTTCGACGACTAGGAATCAATTCAGCACGACCAATGGCTGTACTCAAAATGATGAATATAGACGGACTCACCCTACGAAGTGTCACAAATCACCTTCACGATTTAGAGATAAGTCGAAGAAGCACGATGTAGCTTGGAACCAAGGCGACCGGAGCAAAGTTGATTTGGAAGATTAATCCCCGAGGAAAACCTACGGAGCAAAAAGTACCCGACCACTTCCCAATCAAGAATACCGGCCATACCGACCTTCCGCTGGTGGTTCTAGCAAAGGACCGGTTGATCATCCCTACGAGTTCCCGAGCGACGGCGGAGGCTCAAGCTCAAGGAGTCGGACCGCTCACGGCGAAAACAAAGTGGGAAATCTGTCGCCGGTGTTAAAAAGTAACAATGCCCAATTCGAGTATCAATTGCTCGAAAAATCGAAGATTACTTTGATGATGAGCTCACCGCCTTCATCGGCCGGTTCGGAGTCGAAGGACCTCCGAGTTGTGGTCCTCAAGCAAGTGATTATGGATCCTCAAACAACGATCGTTCGTTGTATGATCCAAGACAAAATCAGCCGATCATTGGAATGGCCAAGCAAAAGAGATGGAACCAATCTCGCATGAATCCTCTTTTAATTCCATGTATAGTTCCCTGCGTGGGATATTTTTTACTTTCTAGTCTGTCTAGAGTTAAAGGGCGAATTTTCTCCTCTCTTATCAAATGCGTAAGTTCCTTATTAAGCTAGGCCCGTAGCAAATCAATTTGTGGACGACGCTCCCGAACGCCCGTAAAGAGAGATTCCGAATAGCCTTACTTGGGAGAATGCAAGTAAAAGACCAAACACAGGCTCAAAGATGGGTAACTCCGTATCGTCCCAATTGATTCTCACCCGTTTCAAACTCTAAGTTAAGCTTATTTTATTCTCGACGGGGGATTGCCAACCGCTTTGAGAACAATATAACAAAAGCGAACCACCCGTGGACGCCAACAACACCGCAAAGCATAGTGGTTGGGGAATGACAGTGGTCCGAGGCATCCCGGGTCGATCCGGGATTTGGCATCAATGTACAAAGATTAATAAAAACTTTTTTGCTTCGCAGATCGAAGTTCAGCCCAGGACGGTTATAGAACCCGGAGAGATAACATCCGGACATACAATCCGATCCAGATGAATCGATCTTTTCAATTCAAAGTTCGCAAGGAATACGTACATGAGTAAAGTGGTATCGTTTCAACTCTTTTAGAACATGAGGACGTACATTGACGATTTCCCTTTTGATTTTTACGGGGGTCATTGTCTGTCCAAATAGAGAAGTATCCCTTCTCCCCGAAAAATTGATGAAATGAAAAATTCCTGGAGCCTTTGACAATCTCATGTCTCGAAGCGATACAATGAAGTTTTGCAATATATTTGCATGAGCATGGGCAACTCACGATCCACGCCCCTAAGAAATTTTTTATGTACTTGCAAACTTTGTCCGCCAAGATAAAAAGTTGCTGCATTTTATATGCTCGAAAACACTCATACATCGCATAGTTTGCACATGATTGTTCCTCATGTTTAATTTACCAACTCGAATAAGGAACATGAACTACATAAGATACATCGAATGTACGAAGGGGGCATGACAGGATGATGAAAGGCAATCCTTTCCCAAACACGTCCAATTTTTTCAGGCGAGATGAACGGTGGCAAAATTCCGCATTCCCCGAGGTAAAGAGTTTTCTCGCGAAAGGTACGATAATCGAAGTGATGGAGGCGTTCATTTCTCTACCCTAAACACTGCAAGTTATCCGTTGATCAACCCATTCGAGCGGAGATTTCACTTCCACAACCCTGTCAAGAACCACCTCACATTGGGGCAAAATAGAGGCAATTCCATCAGCGTCACGAGACAAATGGTTAGAAATCTTCTTGCTTGGACTAACATCAATCTTCGGGTGGTTCTTTGTATTATACTTACGCTTTAATTCAAGTGCCTTAGGGTGACGAAGAGCATTTCTTTTTCTATCCCACACATCTATATCCATTTGCACAACCCATTTGAGCCCGCAAATTCGTTTCTAAAAGCCTTTATTGGTGATCATTGTTGTCCCAAAGCAAATATGGCCCATCTTTGAGTAGAAGGACACGAAAGGCTGGATCAATAGAAAATCTCCCAATGAACTCATCAAGATGCAATAGTAAAAGAGAGTTGGGAGTAAAAAAAAAAAAGAGAAGAAAGAGGAAAAGATGATCCCACAAAAATTCCTGGGCATTTAAAAAAGCAAAGTGCCTACCAAAAGCAAGGCCAATGCCCTTTCAATTCATTGTTCATTTGTAGAATATTTCGAACTTGAATGCACAATTTTCCCTGTATATCCTAAAAGGGTTGAGAGAAAAATCTCCATGAAGTGTCAAATTGCAAATGCAATCTTCGGTTCATACCATCCTCGAGCAATGATGGTATCCTAGAAGGGCACGATCGGTGACAAGATTGTAATGATCACCAACATCAAGCCCCCTTCTCAAACATCTTCTCGAGCCAAAACGAACCATTTCGTTTCTCAATCCCCAAATCATTACCTCCATTACAACCCTTTAAAAGCCTTTTTCGACTAGGGCACTTGAATTAATGTGGAGTTCAATGATTTTAAGCATCACTCGAAGAAGTTCGAGCAAGATTACTTCTCTCTCATTTTTGTAGGGTTCTTGACTTGTAAACCCAGAGAGATGACGAAGGAATTGATTTCACAGCCTTGACTCGGCTAGAGTCCCCTTTGTAAACCTTTGACCTAGCCCTCATTACGGTCCTAATCAAGACCTCCGGATCGGCTCGGTCGTATCAATTGCGAGGTTACTCGGATCCTTATCGAATGCGATGATGGAAAGATTGAGTGATTTCTTTTGAATCCTGCAGACGGGATAAATAACTTTTCTTGAGAGTGAGAGAAAACCCTTTCGACTGAAGTCCCCCATTCAGCTCACATTCGAGGTATTCATAATGTGAGAACATCCCCTGGACAGGATTGATAATGCAAACTTGATAGAATGGTTATGCATAAACCATGATATGAGTGATTGCATTATGCACATGTTATTTCTAATCATTGCAAGCTCGGTAGGATAGTTTTACATGAACTCATTGTTGAATATGTTTGCGCATGTTACCTCGGACATTCTATGATGGGTAATACATTCCCGATGTTCGATGTCCCTCCCAAGGTCTCGAAATTCATCCAAGGATTATTGAATGAGCAAGTTCTCCGCGGCAGATGCCTATCATGTACGATACGAGCGATCTGTTTCGTTCTTTGATTAATCGTTCGGAGAACCCGGGTAAGTTTTTCGAACCCATTTTCAAATTAACAACTCCTCGATGATAGTTGTTACGATTCAATTCGCACAATATGCCTCTCCTGTCATGTCGTGTAGACATATGCACTTGGCGATCTTGACATCTTATCAAATCATGACGACGCAGCTCTTATGATTTCCGTCTCGGATCACGAAGACATATGCACCGGTGATCTTGACCTTTAGTCGGCTCATAATGACATAGCTCTTATGATTCTCGGCTCCTTTATCAAATCACGAAGACATAAGCACCCGTGATTTTGATCCAAACCAAATCATAACGACGTAGCTCTTAAGATTTTGGTTCCCCTTTGTCGATCACGAAGACATATGCACCGGTGATCTTGACCTTTAGTCGGCTCATAATGACATAGCTCTTATGATTCTCGGCTCCTTTATCAAATCACGAAGACATAAGCACCCGTGATTTTGATCCAAAGCAAATCATAACGACGTAGCTCTTAAGATTTCGGTTCCCCTTTGTCGAATCGTGAAGACATATGCACCGGCGATTTCGACATTTAATCAACTCACAACGACGTAGCTCTTGTGAACTTGATTCTACTTCTTTCGACTCACAACGACGTAGCTCTTGTGATCCGGAAGGATACACATATCTTCGTTGTCTCGCATTAGGGAGAAGTCTCGATAACAGATAGGCCAAATACCTTAAGGTCCTCGTGTTTGCAAGAAACTTGGAAATTAAGGGAATCACCAGCTTATGAGGTATTTGGTAAAACAGGTATTCTCGTATGCGATCCGTGTGCAGGTTTCTCTAACATGAAAAGAGAAATTATAACACATGTTATTTACTGATCTTGCATATCATGCATCACTTCATTACATAAAAAATGGGACTAAAACTCCCGCCAAAAAGTTCATCCATCATTTGCACTATCAAAATTTAGGGTTCAATTTTGTCTTTGAGCGGAACCTCTACGAGCCTCCACTCAAAGAGGGCAGTTGTTGACGCCTAAATTTTGACTAATATATATTTTGCATAAAAATTAGAACTAATTTTAGTTCTAAACAAAAATCATCTCACATATTCATTTAGCATTGGCATACAATTTGAGCTTAATTTAACGAGGGTCCTGGACTAGGCATGCGGTGGAAAAATGTACCAAGAAGATTTGGGCTTGAAAGTAATATTTTCTCAAGGATCGTATTGCAAATACTCAAAACTTCGGGGACCGTATTGCAAATACTCGGAACTCTGGGGATCATGTGCAAATACTTGAAACTTCGGGGACTGCATTGCAAATACCAAAAGAAGATGGGGAAAGGAAGATGGTGAAAGGAAGATTAAGAAGAGAAGATGAAAATGAAGATGAAGAAAAGAAGATGAAGATGAAGAAAGGAAGATGAAGATGAAGAAGAGAAGATGAAAATGGAAGATGGAAAAATGAAGGTGAAGAAGAGAAGATGAAGATGGAGAAAAGAAGATGAAAATGGAAGGTGGAGAAATGAAGATGAAGAAAAGAAGATGAAGATGAAGAAAGGAAGATGAAAATGGAAGGTGAGGAAATGAAGATGAAGAATGAAGGATGAAGAATTTTGCCTATAAAAGAAGAAGAGTTCTTGAGGAGAGGGGAGAGAGTTTTTTGGAGTGGAAGAGAATTGAGAGAGTTTTTGAGAGGAATTCTTTAGAGAGGAAAAAGAGAATTCTTGAGAAAAAATTTTGAGAGAGTTTTGAGAGGGCTTGAGTGTTTTGAAGCTCGGTGCTACCATTGCCCATTTCGCACCTATCAACACAAGCCACAAGTTCATCACCATCGTTCAAGCTCGCCGCTGACAAAAGAAAGTTAAGTGATTCCCTAACTTTCTTTAATTTCGAATACAAATTAGCTCGGATTTTCTACACTGATTTTTTTTCTCTCTACGTTTTTATGTTAAATAATAGCTGCATATCAACGATGAGACATCAATGGTACAAGAATAGAAGGAGAGCAAAAGGGAAAAAATATCAACGCCCGGATTGCGGTCTCATGAAATTCTAGCGATATGAGAAAGAAGCGTGAAGGAGAGATAGGACCAAGAGATTTCTCGGTCTAACGAGTCACCAAATCGGTCCAATGGTCAAGACAAGCCCGAAGCACGAGTTTGGTGCACGAGTTCAAATTGGGGAGTAACCTTGAACCTATTTTATCCTAATTTCATGTAATTTCTTTATTTCAAAAAATGTCATGGGAAGAAAAATCCAAAAAAATTGATTCTTTGATCTTCAAGTAGAATTCATCAAATTTGTCAAATCCATTATTTGTTTCATGAATTTTAAGGTACCGAAAGGGCATTAGTTGTAATTAATGTAACCAAGTCCCCGGACTCTTAATCTTTGGTTCGCGAAATAAGATAGTTTTCTCCCGCTATTTTATTTAGGTTTCTAATCGACCTACCGAAAATGATTAGTGGCGACTCCAAATTCAAATCACATTGCATGTTAATCATTCGAACCTTAAATTGCGATTTGGTATGGACTTGGGAGAGTCCGAGTTAGGTTAGTTAATTAATTAACCGATAATCCATTAGCCCGGAAAAGATGACTTGTTTATTTTTTTTTTCTAGGTCGCGACATACGTTATCGATATCTCTCACCAGGCCCGAACAAACTCGCGTGGCCCTCACTTGATCCCAGGATGATCCGCAGCTTGACCCCATGAAACAGGAGGCGATTGACAAAGAGATGGAACACCTGCATACCTTTGTCGCGACCAGCCTTTCGCCTCCCACGAGGGTCCGACGGGTTTACTGGTATTGCCATGGGTCAATGGCGCGGACTCTCCCAAGTCCTACCTCGCGTGACATTGGATTTCTTTTCACCGATTAGCAAACTAAAATGCTATTAAGAGTCGCCACTAGCCTATTGGGGTCGGCTAGAAACCAATCGAGACACGGGAGCGTTATCTCGATTCCTACGCAACCGAGTTTCTAAGTTCGGAGACTTGTTTACGCTAACTAGATAATTAGCACCCTTTCGGTACCTAACCAGTTGATATTCCTTAAGGTGACCATACATTCTGCATACCATCTTAAGCTTATCAAGTATCTAACCAAATGCTAAATGATCATGCATAATGTTTTTCTGTCATTTCGTGCAATTACCTATTTATCCTTAACCTAACAGATAGGACAAGCGATTAACGAGACAATTTTTCAAAAGACAAAGTGTGATAAACACTTAATCGGATAAATATGCCAAACAAAAGACTGGAATAAGCACATGCAAACCAAATCTATGATGGCGATATTTAAACAAACAACTTCGACTCGGAGGTCGAATTACGATAGTATCGACCGGATTGGACATCGGTCTTCAATCAACGCCAATTTTGAGGCTTAAAAATTCACATTGGGGTGAGAAGGTCATGAAAATTGTTTTTCTAATTTTATGAAAATTTTCTGATTTTTTGAAATTTTTTTTATTTTCGGATTTTTTATTTTTGGATTATTTATTTATTTATTATTTTAATTAAAATGGACCGGGTCCGAATCGGGTTCTCGGACCGGGCTCGGATCAGTCTTGAACCCGATCCGGCCCGAGAGAGAGGACCGGATCCGGGCCTGGTTTACATAAAATAGGCTCAGGCTCACTCTTTTTTAAACTTGATGGGTGGACCCGGATCTCCCTATAGCCCCCACTTCTAAACTCCACGCCACTCATTGCTTTAGAACAAAATAGCACATGCCCAACAACCTCTCTTTCCTCAACTTCAGCCCGCTCAAGCAGCCCTAACAACTTAAGGAACAGGACGTGGGAAGCCTCCTCGAGCTACTGTTCATCATCTCCATCACGGCATCATCTCTCTCGCAACCAAGACCGTGATGCTACTCTTTCGGCATCGCCGGCCTCCGCCTGCCTCGTCCGTGCACCGCCAAGTCGCCAAACCCCCCGGACGCCGACCACCACTGCTCACCGAGCTCGGAGACCGTGATGCCGAGATTCGACCACCACGCCACCGCCTCGTGATCCGAGTCACCATCCGCGCAACCACCGGTTCGAGCTCATGTGCCGTCTCCCGCTCGATTAGTTCCGCCTCTGCTTTCACCAGTCTTCTTCTTCACGGGGTAAAGTCCTAGTAGCTTCGCAAGACGACGCCTCGAACCTACCAGAGCTCGTTGGGTCTTTCCGCGGGACAAGGAAAATCATCGGCGATCTCTTGAACTCCAGCCCGACGCAAACCTGGTAGCCTTCACACCGAATATGGACACATGAGCTAGCATCGCCCGTAACCCCGCCACTCCTCCACCTCGAGCTCCGGCCGCCTCGCTCAACACGCCACAAACTCGCCCAAAAACAGAGTTTCGAACCGCCGTAGACCACCGGACACTACCACGGAGACACACGCCCAAAACCGCAGCCTCTTCGAAACCTCACCGGACGTAATCACCGGCAGCGAGACTCTTAGGCCATACCGATCGCCCACACCATAGACAGCCACCCACACTTGACAGATTCTCTAGGATGCGGAGCGCACCATAACCTCCACAAAAGGACGCAAACGTGCGGGATGCACTAACCTTAGGGACGGAAAGGTAAATGGGAATACGAGAGGGTTTGAGACCACACTCAAGTTTAAAGTATTAACGGTTCAACGAGAGAGCATTCACAATAGCCTCTTCACTTAGGACAAATAACGAATAGAGTTGGCAAAAATCGATCTCTAGTTCGACTATACAAGGCCAAGATGAGACTCGAAGCTTACCTAGCTCGGAAGCGCCACTAGTTATGGAGCCGGCTGGAGGTTCGGCAATTGACAAGTGGTGGTTGGCGGTGACGATCTTTAACAGCCAAGGTGCGACCGACTCTTGCTTCCTTGCGCTTCAACTTCTTCCGACTTCCCTCTATTTTGTTGTCATTTTTTTTTTGTCGACCGTCCAACCAGCAGACCTTTGCTCCTTCTTCTTTTATCCTCTTTTTTCCTCCTTCCCCAAGCTTCTTCACGTGGACGGGAGTGAATCCCGAATGGTGTGGACGTGGCTTGGTGAACAACCGTGTGTAGCATGTGGTGAAATTGTGATTGACGTCAATGCGTGCAGGTGAGTGAATGGTGATAATGAGGGTGAATTTCACGTATGGAAAGGAGTTGAAGGGAAATAAAAGGAGGAATGGGCCATTGGCTTGGGCCTATGAGGGAAAATGAAATAAAAGGAAAGTTGGGCTTTAAAGATAGATGAGCCTACAAGAAAAGGAAATAGGGATGGGCCCATACCATGCGGGCCTCGCGAGAGAAAAGGAAAACGTGGGCCGGGTTTCGCCTACATGGGATGGGATGACCCGGCTGATCCGATTTTTTTTTTTTTATAAAAATGAAACTAACAAGTTAATTCATTGATTATTATTTTTTTCTATTTTCAATAACCCAAGAAAAGATGCATATTTAATAAATTAGAGGTACTCTTATTTAACAATATATATGTATAAAATACGGGATCGCCAAAATTAGGTGTCAACAGTTGCCCCTCTTGGAATGGGAGCTCAAAGAAGTTCCATTTCAAGATGAAAGGACACCTAATTTTGTCAAAAGCTAACCTAACAGTGCTTGGGAAAATCGCCAAAGTAACTATCGAGATCAAAATTGAGGAGACTCACTGGGAGAACGCTCCGGGGCTCCATGCCTCTAGTACTGCGCATGCAAGGTTAATCAAGCAAACAAAATCTCTAGGAAGACCTTACGAACGACACGGGCTTGGCCTTCGGAGGGGAATGACACAGTTCACGATCTTAGACCAATGAAAAGGCGATTTTGAAAAAGTCTCGGTTCACGGTCTTTGACTCATGAAAAGGCAATGAAAAAGTCATAGTTCACGGTCTTAGACCCGTGAAAAGGCTATAGAAAAGTCACGGTTCACGGTCTTTGACCCATGAAAAGGCAATGAAAAAGTCACGATTCGGGATCTTTGATCCATGAAAGGGCTATTTGCAAAGTCACGATTCACGATATTTGATCCATGAAAAGGCTATAGAAAAGTCACAATTCACGATCTTTGATCCATGAAAAGGCTATTTGAAAAGTCACAATTCCACGATCTTTGATCCATGAAAAGGCCGTGAAAAAGTCTCGGTTCACGATCTTTGACCCGTGAAAAGGTTATTGAAAAGTCACAATTCAGGGTCTTTGACCCATGAAAAAGGCTATTGAAAAGTCACAATTCACGGTCTTTGACCCATGAAAAGGCTATTGAAAAGTCACAATTCACGGTCTTTGACCCATGAAAAGGCTATTGAAAAGTCACAATTCACGATCTTTGATCCATGAAAAGGCCATGAAAAAGTCTCGGTTCACGATCTTTGACCCGTGAAAAGGCTATTGAAAAGTCACAATTCACGATCTTTGATCCATGAAAAGGCTATGAAAAAGTCTCGGCTCTACTTGGCATTGTATCGCTTATCGAAGCGAGGAAACCTGTTTATGGGTGGGCCTCGGGAAGCTAAAGTTCACCTTACATTTCAGCCTCGGAGTACATTCTATGGGTTACATGGGACGAGTTCTCGACCTCGGCGCTTGCATGTCGATCGGAACTTACTTGAATGAAGTGAAAATATTGTCAATGAACTCGCCACCGTGACTTACACTCACGTGACTTGGTTCTTGACACGCACTTGGCGTCATATCTTTTCGGGGCTGTGAGGCTCGCCGGACCGAGGAAGCTTATTGTGGAACTGGTTTAGGGACGCGAAAGCTCTCCTTTTTGTCCAAATAAAGTCAGCTCAAACCAATAATAACGCTAATGAACATCTATTATATGTTCCTTCGAACTGAAATTTGTCACAAATGATCGAGCTACTCACTCTTGGAATGAAATCGAACAAATGGGGAAGTAGCATTAAATGCATGGGCGAGATAAAGTTAAATCGACTCACCGGGGAAGCTACTTGGTGCGATGCGATACCGAAGACTTCTCACTCGGTTAGATGATATCGTCGACCATTAGACTCCATGTGGAAAATCAATTGATAGGGGAATTATACCTCCCAAAATTGATTTTTGGATGAAGACCTTTAGTTCACGAAAGAATTTTTTTTTTTTTAATGAAAAAGATTTATTGAGCATGCCAAGCTAAGATCCTTAATTTGAAAGGGCTTCTCACACACTCTCATTTGGGGAATATCAGTTGATCCCAATCACTCACTTGGGGATTTTGGGATAAAATTTCTCGATACCTCGCACTATCTTCATGTCCAAGGTTTCGAACATATTCGCAATGCATACATTCTCGATCAATCGAAAGGTTTTTGAGGGACCGTAATGTTGCCATGGTCACGGGCTTACACAAAGGGTTTCTCCTACTTTGAGGCCACACTGGGAAACATTTGAAGTTATTACCTTCGCCGGGTTTACAAGTCAAGCACTTTGCAAATAAGACAAGAAATGATTGGCTCCACTCCTTCGAGCAGTAGCTTCTTTGTAAAATCTTCATGTCAACTCGAAATATCCCAATCGAAAGAGTCTTGAACGGGTTGTAATGTCGGTTTGGGAAGGCTTATAAGGCCCGATTTTTTTTTTTTTAAAATGGGGGTTTATGAGTTGGTGACCACCTTGGTGTCTTTGACAATCTCGCTCCGTTTGGGGAAATCATCCGACTCTAGTGATCACAATCGGCTTGAGAGTCCAATGAGCTGCCTATTTGTCTTGGCAAGAAAAGAGTTTTTCTCTATTTTCCGCATTTGTTTCTTTTCGAGGTAAGCTCAATGCTTTTCCGCATTTGATTTTTTCCTCTATGGGCTTTGGCCTTGCTTTTACTAGGCACTTTGCTTTTTTAGCCCTTTGTTTTTCATTTTTTTTTTTTTTGCCACTTTCCTGAACTCTTTGGACTCTCGAGACATTTTACATCGACACTGCTTTCGGTAAATCACACATCTTGCCCCATTGTGGGGAGATGATCACCAATCGGGTTTTGAAATGAATGGTTTTCGGCTCCAACTTGGCTAGCAAAGGGTATTCGGTGTTTAGGTAGAGAAAGAAATGCTCTTCTTCATCTAGGGATATTTCGAGCTTCCATGAAAATTCACCTGAAGTTACCACACAAAGGTTAATGCAAGTGAAGACAATTAAATCTTTCTTACCTTTTTCTCTGCTGATTTTCAACTGTAATCTCCTGTATCCGCCTCGATGTAGGGTGGTTCTTGAAGGGGTATTTTGAATGTTCTCCTTACTCGGGCTCAATAAGGCTAGCAAGGGATGTATTGTGTGTATGGGAAAAGAAAGAATGCCTTTTGTCACTTCAACCCTTGTACACATTGCGAATGGATCTTTCGGCCTAAGACACGAATCTTGCTCTCACTTCCTACTCAACTCTCGAGTGTATTAGGGACGTGTTTAGACAGGGTTCATCCTTCACCTTAAACACCTCCACTTGGCATACTCAATACCTCTGTTCCATGAGCAAAAATCATTCGGCCAAATGAACTTGTAGGAGACTTCAATGCAAGATGCATATATGCATGAATAGATGCACCGATTCAATGAACATGGATGCTTTTTAGAATGAGTTGAAGCATGAACTCCAATTGTACTAGGGATGAGAGGTTTTTTTTTTTTTTTAAATGCTTAATGGACTGTACATTTGTTATGACCCAACTAGGGACGAAACATTTGACCAATCACACGCTCTACGAAGTTCCGGGAAATGGGTACTTACGGGCTGCAGCGGCTAGTTGACCTTTTATGTCTAATCTTCGAGGATTCATGCTAGCGGAGCATCCTGAGATTTTGCAAATTATTACACTTGATTAGTCATTCGGAAGCCTGATGCATCACAAATGGTGACACGACTTTCTATAGACCCGTTCTTTGGGGCAAAATGATATGACTCGACAAAAATTTTATTGTTGGAACTCTAGAGCCTTAACGCCTCGTTTAGTTTTCCATCGTGAGTGAAATCTTCTCCTTTTCGCAAAAAACGAGGTGGGTGCAAAAGTTTTGTATCATTCCAAGAAATGAAATGAATGCAAAATTTTTTATATATACATTTTTTTATTTCTATTTACAAGGGAGCCCCCCATTTTTACAATGGGGCTCATTGGAGTGCCATTCCGGGGTTCGAACCCGGTCGCGTCCGGACCACCTTCATCCCCCAACCACCTGGGCTACGACGCTGTTGGCGTCATGTAGGGGGTTTCTCTTTTATTTAAGTAATCCCACCATGGCGGGGCACGGCTTTCCATGCCGTCGGGCGTCGGTCATTTGCAAGTTTCCTTCACCTAAGGCGTTCCAGTTGATTTAATTCTGTCACTTGGCTTAGGTTTGTCGAATATCACACCTAATCTCGCAATACAAATATGATACATATATGCGTATGATATGCATGATCCTAACGGTTAGGGTAACTCGGATCTATACGGGAAACGGATGTTAGAGCCTCCGATTTTATTCATGGGAAATACTTCTTCACCATATCGACATTTACAGGATTCGACCGGACACGGCCGTCCATCTCGGTTAAAATCAATGCACCACCGGGGAGGACTTTCTTGATCACATATGGCCCTTCATAGTTTGGTGTGAACTTGCCTCCAGGATGTGGCAAAAATGTCAATCTCTTCTTCAGCACCAAGTCTCCGACCTCGAAACGCCGAGGTTGAACTTTACGGTTGAACGACTTAGCCACACGCTTCGATAACAAACGACCGTGGCAGATGACCCGTAGTCTTTTCTCGTCGATCATATTCAACTGTTCATATCTCTTTGAATCCACTCTATTTCGATAGCTTCAATTGTGACAAAATCCTCAATGATGGAATCTCTGTTTATTGGTAGCATCGCTTCCATACCGTATACCAACGAGGAAGGAGTTGCCCCGGTTGAAGTACGGATCGATGTCCGGTATGCCATCAATGCATAGGGGAGTCTCTCATGCCAATCACGATAATTTCTGCTTTGTCTTTGATAGGATCTTCTTGATATTCTTGTTTGCCGCTTCTCTTTGCACCGTTCATCTCGGGCGGTAAGGTGAAGAATTCAAGTGCCGAACGCGAAACTCACCAAGAACCTCATCCGTTGAGGTTTGAGCCATTATCAGTGATTATAGCCTCCGGTGCCCCATATCGGCAAAAATGTCTCGACGCAAAAACCTAGCTACATTTTTTGCTGTGATATTGGCGTATGAACCGGCCTCGATCCATTTTGAAAAATAGTCAATAGCCACGAGTATAAAACGATGTCCGTTCGAAGCTTTGGGATTTATTGGTCCTATGACGTCGATGCCCCACATTGAGAAAGGCCACGCCGGACATCCGGTGCAATTCATTGGGAGGAGCAGCAATTCTATCTCCATAGACTCGATGGCGGGGAACGAACATGTTGAATACAATCGGCTTCCGGGGTGAGCCAATAATATCCCAACCTCATGATCTTTTTTACTCGAGATGGCCATTCATATGGGGGCCACATTCACCTTCATGGATCTCACTCATCAATTGGTTGGCTTCTTTGGCATCGACGCACCTCGGGAGGACGGAATCATATGACCTCTTGTACAACGTATCGCCGCCGAGGAAGAACTTTGAAGACAGTTTCATCGGATACTTCATGTCGGCCGCTTCACTCCCTTCGGGAAACTCTCTATTCTCGAGATAGACCTTAATGTCATGGTACCATGGCTTTCCATCCGCCTCCTCCTCTACTAGCATGGAGTAGGCTGAACGTTTCAAAATTTCAATTATCAACGGCTCGATATCCGAACCTACAGCCACTGAAACATTGAGGATAGGGTGGCCAACGCGTCCGCAAATTGGTTCTGCGCTCTAGGGAGGTACTCGAACGCTATCTCATCGAACTCTTCAATTATGTCCTCAAGAAACTCATGGTATGGGATCGCTTCGAGTCACGAGTTTTCCATTTGCCTTTCATCCGAAGGATGATGAGGGCGGAATCGCCATAAACTTGTAGTCTCCGGATATCCATCTCCACTGCAGCTGAAGCCCGAGAATGCAAGCCTCGTATTCAGCAATGTTGTTGGTGCACGGAAATAATAACTTAGCGGCTACCGGATAGTGCGGCCATGCGGGAAATAAGGATTGCTCCCGTACCCGATCCCGATAAGTTCACGGCTCCATCGAAGTACATGACCCACTTTTCGTAGTCACTAGTAAAACACGATCATCAAGAGGGTTCATCTCGTCCTCCGCCTGCGGTCCCGCAGCATTTTCTCGCTAACATGTCCGCTATGGCTCGACCTTTCACCCGACTTTTGCGTCATAGTCGCACATCAAATTCGGAAATAAGAATTTGCCATTTGGCCAACTTGCCGACCAATGCTGGCTTCTCCAAAAGGTACTTGATGGGATCACATTCGGTGGTCAACATGACCACGATGGTGAAGGGTATCTTTGTCGCAATCTGTGCAACACCCAAACCCGAGCTACGCAAGTCTTCTCAACCTCCGAGTAGTTGGCCCGGAATCCGAGAATTTCTTCTTTGAGATAGTAAATCGTGCATTCTTTCCCATCTCGATGGTCTCTTCTACACCAATACGGACTCCCAAGGACTCCTTGTGGATGGTCGGATAAAGGATCGAGGCACACCGAGAACGGGTGGAACCAGGACTAGGGAATGGGTTAAGTAATGTTGAATCTTCAAAAAAAGCAGTTTGACATTCGATATCCCACACAATTTTCGCATTTTTCTTGAGAAGCTTGAAAAATAGCTTAGCGGTCTCGACAATTGGGATATGAACCTTGCGACATAATTCAATCTCCCTAGCAAACTGCGAACCTCTTTTACCGAAGACGGAGGTCGCGGCTCACATATGGCTTTCACCTTGGACGGATCAATCTCAATGCCCCTGCACCGACCATGAAGCCCAATAATTTCCCCGGACTTTGCCCCAAATACGCACTTTGCGGGATTGAGGCGTAATCGGTATTTTCGTAAACGCTCGAAGAGCTTGCGGAGAATCGCAACATGGTCCTCGCTTGGTCTTGACTTCGCGATCATGTCGTCGACGTATACTTCTATTTCATTGTGCATCATATCATGAAACAAGGCCACCATAGCTCTTTGATAAGTTGCACCCGCATTTTTCGGCCGAAAGGCATGACCCTATAGCAAAAGGTTCCCCATGGGGTTATAAAGGAAGTTTTGCTTCGTCTTCTTCTTTCATCCGAATCTGGTTATAGCCGGAAAAACCATCCATGAAAGAAAACAGCTCGAACCACTGCATCTTGTCAACTAACACGTTAATATGCGGGAGCGGGAAGTCATCTTTCGGGCTGGCCTTATTCAAATCACGGTAGTCAACACACACCTTGACTCTCCCATCTTTTTTCATCATTGGGACGATATTCGCTATCCAATCCGGGTAGTGAGCTGACTTGAATAAAATCAACTTTCGGGAGTTTCATTACTTCCTCCTCAATCTTCTTAGATAACTCGGGCTTTATCCTTCTCAACCGCTATTTCTTCGGCGGTATATCCGGGTTAGTCGGTAGAGCATGTTGCACGATATCCGGATCTAATCCTGGCATGTCGGTGTACGACCGGGCGAACACGTCCCGAAATTCTCGAAGAAGGCCGATCAATCTAGCGGCCTCTGCTCCCTGTAACCCCGCACCAATTTGGACCTCTCGATATTGTCTTGAGTACCCAAATTTTCTATCACAATCGGTTCATTTGTCAACGGCTTCGATTCCTCATGACGACTCCAATGGAGCTCAATCCCTTTTAGATCATCACTATCAGTTGCCCGAGTCCGAAGAATCGTCGCCCGACGGTCCGAGTCACATATGTTCTTATCATGAATGTACGTAATGCTATGCCCGAGATACGAAGCAAAAAGGTTAGTTTACTTCACCGACAAACAAACAAAGTGTAGAAAGGTGTGTTTTTTTCAAAATAATTTTGTAACAACACATTTTTTTAAAATGAGTAAGCCCCAAGAAATACCCTCACATCATCGGGTTATCGGAGTTTTGGAAAAAGTCAAAACTAGGAAGCGTGTGAAAGTCCGGTCCTCGGGTTCACACTTTGGCTCATAATCGTACTCGCATCGTCATGGGACCGGCGGTGTACTTTTACACATCCTGAATAAACATGTGCTGGTTTTATTTAATTGGAAGCCGCGTTACAATATGTACTCCCCCAAGCCAACGGCTCGAGACTTGGGGGTATGCAAAAACGATTAGCACAACATCAAAAAATTCCCGATAGAGGCGGGAAAATCATATGTACATGACAAAAAATAGACAAACCCACGATCCTACTCTGCGGAGAGTTAGGGGAACTGGCCGATGATTACTGCATCCTCGGATGTGATAGCACATGCGAGAGGGTTCCTCAAGAACGATATTTCGAGAGTCGGCGGCTTATCCTTCGGAGCTTGCGGTTCAAAGAAATTCTCAATATCGGTAGGTGTGATGATGGTGTCGAATAACGGGCTCTTGGAACAGTTTGTGCTATCCCTTCTAAGTTGGAAAGGCTTGGCTCGTCTAGCGTTCTTGGCGGACGAGGAAAAAACAGCTTGAGGGGATTTCCAATGGGCTGGCTACCGAACTCTCACCTACTACAAAATCGGCGATATTATCTATATGACCTCCTTGGTTGCGGCGACCACTCCCGGAGAGGTGAAGGGTATGGGCCGATTGCATTACGGAGCCTACGTCGGAACAAACGAACGGTAGGGCCATCGGATCGGTTACGACTTTCCCGAATATCCAAGTCCAAAGGGACCGTTATCCGGTTTTGCGCGGATGGGCTCGGTGATGCCCTGGCCATATAATCCCAAACCTTCTCCGGGGACATGGCCGTATTGGAGTAACACTTTCTTGGACATGAGGGCGGGGGCCGAAAGTGACGGGGTTGAGTGACAGATCCTCGGGGACATGTATTGTTGATACCAACTCGAAGGTATGATAACTTGCTTCTTGTTCGGCTCCCGGTGGTATGTACGAGACGATTGCTCCCTCGGGAAGTCGCATGTCGGTTTCTCCATTAACTGTTATCATTTGGCCATTGTCAATAAATCGAACCTTTTGATGGAGGCTTGAAGGGATGGCTCTAGCCATGTGAATCCACGGTCTACCCGGCAGTATGTTGAAAGAAACGGAATATCCGGAATTTGAAACGTCATTGAGAACTTAGAAGGCCCAATTAACACTTCCAGTTTAGCCTCACCCTGAACATTCTTTCTCATACCGTCGAAAGCTTTCACATACGACTTAGATGCATGCATCTGCGACTCTTCAAATCCCAAAGAACCGGTACGTATTCGGTGGGCAAATGTTCACAAGCAGACCCATTATCAATAAGGACTCGTGAAATCATTCTACCTCGGCACTTGATGGAGATGTGAAGGGCATTGCAATGCGAAGCGCCACTAGTCGGAAGATCCTCGTCGGAAAACGATATTTGATCATTCGGCAGGATAGAGCCAACGAATTCCTCCAACTGGAGTGCCCCTGTAGTATCGGAGATATGCACCTCGTTGAGCACCTTTAGGAGGGCCTCTTTATGCTTTTCCGAAGATTGGAATAGCTCGAGGATGGAAATTTGGGCCGGCATTTTTCTAAGTTGATCCACCACGGAAAACTCACTAGTTTTTACAACGGATAGAAGATGTTCAGCCTCTATTTCGGTCACGGGTTTTCTTCGAGATGGCCCGACAAGTGCATAAGAACGACCCGTCCGGGTGACCGAATCAACTACCTCGATCCCATAGTCCCCGGGCGACTTCCTTAGTGTCAATGGTAGCCGGTGCGCCCTCACTCGCAACCGTTGAAGGCGTATTAACCGTAATTGGGCGAGGCGCTTCCCACAATATCCAAACTAGCATCCAACCGAGCTCCCATAAGAATAAACTCTTCGGAAGTGAGGTCAATAATCATGTGGCCTTCATCTTCAAGCTGGTAATCATCTAGATCCTCTATGACGGTGAGGTCTATCACAACTGAGCTCTACCATAGCAATGAATGTCTCATTCAAATTTAGCATTATTTCGGGGACAAGCTGCATCATCGGGAGAGGCTCCTTGGGTGTCGACGGGCTGTTACGCTTCAATTAGCGCAAGCTTGCTTCATTAGTGGGTTCCGGTGCGTCGAACTCATCCCCCCACTCGTTCCAATAAGTTCATGTCTCAAGGATGGGTTCCTCAAAAAACCAAGACGGCGGTGAATAATTTACCGGAAAATCATATCCGCCACTTGGGTTGTCCCAAAGTATCAACGATCTCCCCGCTGACATACGCGCCCTCTCGAGGAGCTCTTGATCCCAGTAGTACCGGTTATACGCGGCGTCGGCTACTTGATCTTGATTCTCATTTGGCTGTGCTAGTGCCATCTCGGGCACGTTTACGTCTTTCGACTTGGCTAAGAGGTTACTAGGCTCGATTGCGGTCGTCTCTAAATCCGGCTCGATGGGGGCGGTTTCGGGAACACCAATCACATGAGATGGTGTAAAGCCAATAACTTCCTTCGGGGTAGCCCGAATTACTCCGATTCGAACCATCTCGGCGATGCGTACTCGCTTCTCCTGGATGGGGATCAAATTCATACCTTTGTAGTGCCCAACCGACACGAGTGCTTGGTACATTTCCACAACTTCTATTCGGAATCTCTTCTTGGTGACGCTCCTCACTTTTTCAATTACTCCAACATTTGAGGCATGACCCGGTAGCGGGTTCCGCTGCACATTTGGCTCGAAGTCTTTAAACGACAAGCGATTTCCCTCTAGAAGGTCCTGAACTTTATGCTTGTGGACATAGCAACCGTCAACGTCATGTCCCATTTCGCCCGTATGGAAAGCGCAGGATTTGGAAGGGTCGAACCCAAGGTACTTCGGGGGGTTAGTTCGAGCGGCTTCCTTAGTCACAAGCCGCTTGCCTAACAAAGGGGTAAAAGTTGTGATAATGGCCTCGGCGGCGGAGTGAACTGTCTTGACTTCCACGGGCTGAGCGTTCTAATATCCACTATTTCGATAGCCTCCCGATGCGGATGCTAAGCGATTAGGATTAGTTCGGGAAGCTTGCATCGATTGCGAAACCGGAGTTTGAACAAATGATACTTCTACTTCTTTTTCCTTTCTAGCCGGTGCCCTTCTATTGGTACCCTCCGCTATTCTTCCTTCGTGCATTCCACCCTCAATTCTTTCCCCGGTTTCGACGAGCAAAGGGAAATTTTGAAATCCTGCTCCAATAAGCTTTTGATAGAATTCATTCGGAAGGGTTTTTACAAACATATTAATCATCTCAAGCTCCTCGAGAGGTGGCCGAACCCAGCTGCCAAAGCGCGCCATCCGTGAGCAAAACCCTAAATGCTTCATCTCTCTTCTTTAACATGCGGGACAACACCTCCCGTGTCGGAGCCATCTCGGTGTTGTATTGGTATTGCTCTGCGAATGCCTTAGCCAAATCTTCCCATCTTGCGATTTTATCCAGGTTTCAAATCCAAGAACCAACGAAGCGTCGCATCCTCCAAACTATTCGGAAAGTTTGTATCAGCAAAGGAATATTCTTGACGTATCGACCCATCGATTGGTGTAATAAACCAAGTGCGCCCTTGGATCACCCTTGCCCGAATATTTTGTGAAGTACGGAACTTTAAACTTATCGGGAAAGTTGATATTGTCATATCGGGATAGATCCCCGACGTTTTCCAGTCCGTGCTTATCCTTGAACTTGCATTCCGGATCGCGAACCGCTTTTTAGTTTCCTCCTCCAAAGGGTGAGATGGCTTTGAGATAGGATCAAGAGGGAGCGGGTACCGAGCTTGAGTAATTGCCTCCTCAACGACCGGAATTGGTGGATCATCATTAATAAGGTCATGCACATCGGCCGGCGGTGGAAGTTGCACTTGATTTTGGTTGCTGCTGGACCAAAAGTGCCCTAACTTGGGCGGATAATCGAGTCACCATCGCCCTTAAATCCCCGGACCTCTGCAAAGGCGGCTGCTCCTAGGCCCCGATTCTCGTGCTTCCTCATCTCGCACGTGCCTCCATACGTGCCGTTACGGACCTAGTGCGAATGGGTGAACGCGTGAAGTCCGCAATATCTACCTATTAGAAGGGGAAATCCATCGGTGATTTCAAACGAGAAATGCACGCAATTTCCTTTGACAATATAAACCTTTGCAACGAACTCGGGATATGCAAATTCTCCAGCAAATCTAAATTTGGAGAATAGAATCTATCACGGGTTGTTTATAAAAGAATATACGGCCAAACGAAAAAACGTGTAATAATTATATTAACAACAAGGTTAGTAAGGAAATGAAAACTTCATATGAAGAGCTCGGGCGGAGTTCAACAACAGATTACAAAAGATCATCATAGAAAGCACTAAAATATGATATAAACTCGAGGGGTAACGATTCCATCGATATCAAAATGCCCACTCCTTTGACCATAAAATGGGAGTTTCGGGCGACCTATCCCTATTCCTCGACTTATTGGTCGTCTTCTTGCTAAGACCCATGATGATTGCCCTGCGGGGGACGAAAGGTAGAACGACTCGGCAATTAGGATCCTCGGGGCGGTGAATGTATGCCAATGATGCTTGATGGAGTCCCATCTCGACCTCTAGTTCGGGAGTTTGGACAATGACTTGCTTACAACAGCTCTCCCAAGCGCTCTTGATGTTGTTAATGTCCACTGTCGAAGGGCGATTTCTTGTTTATCCTTCGCTTGTGTGGGAAGTCGAACTCTGAACAATTGCCCCCTTAGTGGTCTTTGGGATATCCTGAAGAGCCCCATATTGTCGACCGTCCTTAATGGGTAACAGGTAGTGGCACCGGTGAATCCCAATAAGGGTATGGGATCGGTGTTAGCGGCGCAAGGCGGACACTTTGGAATTGAGAACCCCCTGAATTTCCATCGGATTTGGGCCGGGGTTAAACTTCTCAAAAAATAAAAGCAGCGACGGTATGACCGTGTATGAGGTTGCATCTGCAAGTGTATAAGCTTTTCAAACGGGTGAGTGCGATGTTTAAGATCGAATATGTCATGTGGAAGGATGTTTCATAAACATGAGAGATGAACCAGGTATATAAAAGGCCCACGGGCGCATGAAACACTTTCTTCCCATCGAGTATTAGCTTTAAAATTGTTGAGAGACAAAAAGATTCAGCAAGGATCATAGGGATGAAGTCCCATTTGATGCAAACTTGTCTCACAACATGGGCAAGAAGAGGGTTCATGGCTTGTGGATATAGGAAAAATTATGAAACCAAAAAAAAAAAAAGCAAAAAGAAATGCTCGGGGGGATTTGGTGCCATCCTCCTTTGGCGGCTTCAAGACTCTCCCAAATAAAAAGGTTAATGAGCAGCGACCAGCATTGCTTTTGAGTTCTTTGACGATCTCGACTTTGGGTGTATCGAGGAATTTGGCAAAGGTGCTTGCGGGATTGCAACCCAAAGGTGGCTCAATCAGTTTTTTCTTTGGGTGGACATAGTATTCTTCAAGGGTGGGGGTCAACTCGTGACCGTTGAAGATGAACGTGGATGTGATCGGATTCCAAAAATGTGTCATGGCTTGGATGACATGGGCTTGACCACGAACCCGAGTAGGTGTATGAGGTAGCCAACCCGTTCTTTGACATATCGGCGATTGTGACGATCCATACCCTCCCACCATGTCAACAAAAATATTTCGGGAATAGGGATGAGGGTGATGTCATGCTTTCCCATCGAGTCTATATCATATATGAGTATTTCAATCGGTAAATGAACATAATAAAAATATCCATTGAAAGAGACATAGAAAAAAATGGGACGAAGGAGAGATTATACTCACAAGTGGTTGGTAAATGGTACCCTGTTAATGGCATAAACACACGCATGCCGACAAGTGAGATTCGATGCGTAAGGGTAGGATAGACTAATGGCTAAAAGCTCCCATCACAACGGAATAATGTACCGCCCCCCAAAAATGCAAACAGCATAATCGGGTCGGGGCACATATTTCGAGGTGATGAGCGGGATCGAAACTTGATCATGCCATTTGCGGACTTGCGTATGGCCCAATCTATTTCGACACCTCCTAAGGGTTTATAGGATCGCATCCCGGGTTTGACAGTTGGATGTGTGTGCAAAAAGTGTAGTGTATGAGAGGCATGCATAGCGGGGTATATCAAGCACCGCTTCAATATACATCCAAAAACATACATTCATACAACTCCCTGCAGAACGTATAGGTCAACAATCACTCCATCCCTTATAACATCCGACCTGCAAGAACATCTAATCACGAGTTAGCGAGATCAACTCTGATTTTTCATGCGATGACGGCAAAATGAAGATCAAATTAAGGAACAATCAACTGGTTCTTAAGGCCTAAGTCTACACACGGGTTCCTAGCCGATTTTCCCCCGGAGTCGCCAAGGTGTCGCGACCTGCCTTTCGCCTCCCACGAGGGTGCGGCGGGTTTACGGGTATTGCCATGGGTCAATGGCGCGGACTCTCCCAAGTCCTACCTCGCATGACATTGGATTTCTTTTCACTCGATTAGCAAACTAAAATGCTATTAAGAGTCGCCACTAGCCTATTGGGGTCGGCTAGAAACCAATCGAGACACGGGAGCGTTATCTCGATTCCTACGCAACGAGTTTCTAAGTTCGGAGACTTGTTTACGCTAACTAGATAATTAGCGCCCTTTCGGTACCTAACCAGGTTGATATTCCTTAAGGTGACCATACATTCTGCATACCATCTTAAGCTTATCAAGTATCTAACCAAATGCTAAATGATCATGCATAATGTTTTTTCGTCATTTCGTGCAATTACCTATTTATCCTTAACCTAGCGAGATAGGACAAGCGATTAATGAGACAATTTTTCAAAAGACAGTGTGATAAACACTTAATCGGATAAATATGCCAAACAAAAGACTGGAATAAGCACATGCGAGACCAAATCTATGATGGCGATATTTAAACAAACAACTTCGACTCGGAGGTCGAATTACAGAAGTATCGTAAGACCGGATTGGACATCGGTCTTCAATCAACGCCAATTTTGAGGCTTAAAAATTCACATTGGGGTGAGAAGGTCATGAAAATTGTTTTTCTAATTTTATGAAAATTTTCTGATTTTTTGAAATTTTTTTTATTTTCGGATTTTTTATTTTTGGATTATTTATTTATTTATTATTTTAATTAAAATGGACCGGGTCCGAATCGGGTTCTCGGACCGGGCTCGGATCAGTCTTGAACCTGATCGGCCCGAGAGAGAGGACCGGATCCGGCCTGGTTTACATAAAATAGTTCGTGCTCACTCTTTTTTTAAACTTGATGGATTGGACCCGGATCTCCCTATAGCCCAACTTCTAAACTCCACGCCACTCATTGCTTTAGAACAAAATAGCACAGGCCCAACAACCTCTCTTTCCTCAACTTCAGCCCGCTCAAGCGGCCCTAACAACTTAAGGAACAGACGTGGGAAGCTCGCTCGAGCTCTTTGTTCATCATCTCCATCACGGCATCATCTCTCTCTCGCAACCAAGACCGTGATGCTACTCTTTCGGCATCGCCGGTCTGCGCTTTGCCTCGTCCGTGCACCGCCAAGTCGCCAAACCCCCGGACGCCGACCACCACCTGCTCACCGAGCTCGGAGACCGTGATGCCGAGATTCGACCACCACGCCACCGCTCGTGATCCGAGTCACCATCCGCGCAACCACTGGTTCGAGCTCATGTGCCGTCTCCCGCTCGGTTAGTTCCGCCTCTGCTTTCACCGGTCTTCTTCTTCACGGGGTAAAGTCCTAGTAGCTTCGCAAGACGACGCCCGAACCTACCCGAGCTCGTTGGGTCTTTCCGCGGGACAAGGAAAATCATCGGCGGTCTCTTGAACTCCAGCCCGACGCAAACCTGGTAGCCTTCACACCGAATATGGACACATGAGCTAGCATTGTCCCGGACCCTGCCCACTCCTCCACTTTGAGCTCCGGTCGCCACGCTCAACACTCCACAAACTCGCCCAAAAACAGAGTTTCGAACCGCCGTAGACCACCGGACACTACCACGGAGACACACGCCCAAAACCGTAGCCTCTTCGAAACCTCACCGGACGTAATCACCGGCCGCGAGACTCTTAGGCCATACCGATCGCCCACACCATAGACAGCCACCCACGCGCCGGATTCTCTAGGATGCAGAGCGGACCATAACCTCCACAAAGGACGCAAACGTGCGGGATGCACTAACGGGACGGAAAGGTAAATGGGAATACAGAGGGTTTGAGACCACACTCAAGTTTAAAGTATTAACGGTTCAACGAGAGAGCATTCACAATAGCCTCTTCACTTAGGACAAATAACGAATAGAGTTGGCAAAAATCGATCTCTAGTTCGACTATACAAGGCCAAGATGAGACTCGAAGCTTACCTAGCTCGGAAGCGCCACTAGTTATGGAGCGCCGGAGGTTCAAGCAATTGACAAGTGGTGGTTGGCGGTGACGATCTTTAACGCCCAAGGTGCGACCGACTCTTGCTTCCTGCGCTTCAACTTCTTCCGACTTCCCTCTATTTTGTTGTCATTTTTTTTTTGTCGACCGTCCAACACTGACTTGCCGGCTCCTTCTTCTTTTATCCTCTTTTTTCCTCCTTCCCCAAGCTTCTTCACGTGGACGGGAGTGAATCCCGAATGGTGTGGACGTGGCTTGGTGAACAACCGTGTGTAGCATGTGGTGAAATTGTGATTGACGTCAATGCGTGTAAGTGAGTGAATGGTGATAATGAGGGTGAATTTCACGTATGGGAAGGAGTTGAAGGGAAATAAAAGGAGGAATGGGCCATTGGCTTGGGCCTATGAGGGAAAATGAAATAAAAGGAAAGTTGGGCTTTAAAGATAGATGAGCCTACAAGAAAAGGAAATAGGGATGGGCCCATACCATGCGGGCCGGCTCCGCGAGAGAAAAGGAAAACGTGGGCCAGGTTTCTCCTACATGGGATGGGATGACCCGGCTTGATCCGATTTTTTTTTTTTTTTATAAAAATGAAACTAACAAGTTAATTCATTGATTATTATTTTTTTCTATTTTCAATAACCCAAGAAAAGACGCATATTTAATAAATTAGAGGTACTCTTATTTAACAATATATATGTATAAAATACGGGATCGCCAAAATTAGGTGTCAACAACCTTCTCTACACTTCGGTTACAGGGAGGAATCCTTCTACGTACGAAATCAAGAATTAGATGGGCTGAAAGAGGGAGACCATAACACTCGGTATTTCCATCACTTCATCAATAAAAGACATCTCCAAAATCGGATCCTTTTCGTTATGGACTTATCTGAAGGGGCTGTCACCGAACTTCCACAGATTCGGGCTCACATTGTCAACCATTTTCGTGAGCTCTTGAATGGCGACCCACCGGCCTCTCGGCCTTCTATCTCTAACATCCGGAGCTATCTACACCGCACACTTAATGATGATCGAGATCTTGTCTTTGTCCCGAGCCGATTACGGATGAGGAAGTCCGTAGCACCTTCTTCTCCCTCGCTAAAGGTAAGGCTCTTGGTCCCGACGGTTTTAATGTTGAGTTCTTTACCTCGTCCTGGGATATAGTTAGCCCTTCGGTTATCCTAGCTGTCCAGGATTTTTTTTTTGACGGGAGCCTCCTCAAGGAGATCAATGCAACCATACTCTCTTTGGTTCCGAAGACCCTAATGCTTCGGCCATGCAAGACTTTCGCCCGATTGCTTGTTGCAACACATTATATAAGTGCATCACCAAGATCCTTTCCAACTATTGCTGCTCTTCGCCTTCCATCATCTCACATTCCCAGGACGGCTTTTGTGAAGGGGAGGAGAATTAGTGACAACATTTTGCTAGCCCGGGAGTTATTCATTGATTTTCATCACGAGCCCTATCTTTCTAAATGCGCCGTGAAGGTTGATTTCTACAAGGCTTAGGATACGGTAGACTGGGAGTTCCTTCATATGGTGTTGCAAGCCGTATGCTTCCTGGATTTCATGGTCAACCTCATTATGGAATGCGTATCCACCCCCAAATTCTCCATAGCCATAAATGGGGAATTACATGGTTTCTTCTCGAGCTCTAGAGGCATTCGTCGGGGTGACCCTTTATCTCCATACTTATTCACTTTGGTTATGGAAGTACTTTCCGAAATGCTCCGCACCAAGACTTCTCTTCCGGGTTTCAAATATTTCTGGAGATGTAAGGCTACCCGATTGTCTCACCTATTCTTCGCGAGATGATGTACTACTTTTTGCGAAGGAAACATTGAGTCTATGAAGTTACTTCGGGAGGGGCTCCAACTTTTTTCTTCCTGGTCGGGGCTTACACCGAACCCTCGGAAGAGTGACATCTTCTTCTCAAGAGGATCTCTTGCCGTCGGAGACCAGATTCGCCGGTGCTTGAACTTCCAAGAAGGTACCCTTCCCTTCCGATATCTTGGGGTCCTTATTATATCTTCCCGTATCCGCAAGTCTGATTGTGACTTCCTAGTAAATGCGATTCTCGCTAGAGCTCATTCTTAGTCTCGGTAGATTCTTATCTTATGCGGGACGGTTACAACTTATAAAGTCTGTTTTGCACTCTATACATGTATACTAGGCCATTGTTTTCACACTACCTAGGTCGGTCTTGAGTAGGGTTGAACTTATTCTTCGATAATTCCTTTGGAAAGGCCCCGACCTTAGCATCGGGGTGCTAAGGTTGCCTAGAGGGACATATGCCTTCCCAAAGACAAGGGTGGATTAGGCATTTGCAAACTAGCAGATTGTAACAAAGCGATGACCCTAAAACACATTTGGATTCTCTTCTCGACAAGGAATCCCTATGGTGCAAGTGGATTCACTCAACCTTTTTAAAGAATATCAACCTTGGGTGGCATCTAGACCCACCTTCGCTCGTGGACCTGGAAGAAAATCCTCGAGCTCTGCCTGGGAGTTCCATCTACATTTCGTGGATGATTGGCAATGGACACTTGACGTCATTCGGTTTGACTATTGGCATGAGAAAAGGCCCGTTATACAAGTTTTTTTACCGACCGAGATATTCACCAATCTAGAATTCCTCGCGAGGCAACGGTTAATGACTTCTTTTTCTCTAATTGGCCCTCCTCTAGCGTTCTTAATTCACTCATGTCCTGGATGGACTCGGTACCTTTCCTCGTTGACGGAAGGGATGACATAGTTACATGAATTGGCCACTCATCCGGGGAATTCTCTATATCTTCGGCCTGGGATATCATTAGACTCAAAGGGAGTAGGGTGCAATGGTACTCTTTTATATGGGATTCTACCTTTGCACCGCGCCATGCCTTCCTTCGATGGCTAGCTCTACTCAACCGCCTTCCCACGCAAGTCCTCCTCTTACACTACCGTAGAATCCACGACGACTCTTGTGATTTTACGTCATCGCCAACTAGACTCGGTAAACCACCTCTTCTTTGGTTGTTTGGTCACTTGGTCGCTTAGCATCTACTTGGGCGTCCAAGTGCACTCTTACTTGGAGAAACCATCCGTGGAGAGACTTCATTCGATGGGCACAAGTTCGATGTGGTGGCCGCTCCTTTTCTAGCCGTATGGCTAGGTATTCACTTGGCACTCTATGCCACATCATCGGATTGAAAGGAATAACATCCTATTCTCGGGGTAAGGACTTCTTCGAACCCTCTATTATCATGCATCTTACAAAGATGGTTAAAGATAAAGCTCTCCTGCTTAGGCCAAGAGGACACCCCCGCAATAGGATACTCCGGAGAAATTGAGCCCTATCCCCGCTATCTTTGAATCACCCCAAGACCATGAGTAGTTCTTGCTTAATCCTTCGATCTTTATTACTCGGTCCCCGATCGGATACTACTCCCTTTACTATGGTCTCCTCATTCGGTTCTTGGACATCCCGATGCTGGCCATTATCCTCATGTTGTCATGTCGAATGCCAGGCCATAATCGATCCATGGCACAACTCCCGCCGATGCTCCTCTTCTACTCTTTGCAGCCCGTGGTCTTACCTATTCTCTCTCTTGTCCGAATGCTTTGAAGTTTCTGGTCTGCTTATGTCTCGCACCACCGCTAACATTGGATGCCATCTCGCTCTTGGCTACCTTCAGCTGGCAAAGAATCGCTGGGTGCCTATACTTCCTTGCTCGTCTTTGTCTTGGCCTATACTCATGCTTCGATGAACACCCACTTGCTGCGGTTCTTCACGCCAAGTCCATGCTAGCCTGCTTTGTTGTTATTGTCATCCTGTTGCTGCACCACTTAGTCACACCGACGCCCGTCACCACTTTCAACCTTTTCCTTACTCTTCGTTGTTTGTGTGCGGCACTTTTAGCTTTCCTCTTGCTACTCTTGTATAGGGCGAGTTTTAGCCATTCTTTTTGGTTGCCCTACCTCGTCCTATACGTGCTCTTAACTGATTGCTTAGCCTCGTTCTTTTTGGGCACTTGCTTGACCCTTTTACTAGGCCGCACTTTTGGTGTTGCTGTCCGCTTATCTCGGCTTTAGTGATTGACTACACTTAGTCCTTTATTGTATTTTGCAATCGGTTCACCGTTGAACCCTTTATAGCATACAACAATGCCATCCTCGTTCATGGTTTTGGTGTCCGATTTCTCTCTTGTACCTAGTGCTTTGAAAAGTGAATATATAGTACCTTACCAAAAAAAATAATTGCGATATGAATGACTGTTGTGTCTGATTGTGCCGTCCGTTGGGGCTGGCCTTTGGTGACGAAGTTCGCCTTCCACCCCTCTTCGACCTCCCCGGCTAGATTTCCATCTCGTCTCATTGGTGAAGGCGTGGAGTAGATCTGGTTTCTCCTATGTTCGGTTTCTTCTCTAGTGGTGGTGTTTTTCGCCTGTGCCATTCCTTGGGATCTTTCGGTAATAATTAGGGCAACGATTTGCCTCCTCCTATTGGTTCAATCTTTCGCTCGGTCGATTAGTGGTTTGTTAAAGGTACATCCTCTGTTGATTGGTTTGGTCGGGAGTTGTAATGAGTCTTGCTCTAAATCTCGCGCTGAGCCTATTAATTTGAGTTACTCGAATACTTCCAACTCATGCTTCCATGGCTGAACGGAATGATACGGTTGTTGACCCCCCTGTGCCTCTGTTGTCGGGAAGGAGAAACACATTGAGGTAAGCTCTCCACTCCATTATACACAACTCTTACCCGATGTTGCTATTGTTGATTCTGCTACTTGCCCTAATAGGGATGTAGTTCCTAGGAAAGGGGTAGTTCTAAATTACCTATGTGGGGGAATACCTCTAGTGTTGCACATACTACGATAGGAGTCGGAGTAGGGGAAGGCTTCCTCTTAGGCAACCAATTCACCCTCCATGCTTAAGGATGTGCAAATTGGCCATACTACTGGTCCTTCCCTTGGGCCAATAGGTGGTGTTGAGCGTAATCGTAGCAGGTCTAGAATGGCCTCAAAATCTAGCCGACCTGTTTTGAATAGCCAGCACAATTGGAAATCTTGGGCCTCGAGTAGCTAGGGTGGTGGAGAAAGGGTACAACTTGTCTTATGTGCCGCCTTCAAATGAAAATGGTTTTGTGGATATATCTCGTAGCTATGATTGAGGATGTTAATCCTATGTGGAGTGAATGCCTAGTGGGTTACTTTGTTGGCCGTAAGCTTCCTTTTAAATTGAGCGAGGAGGCTATTAAGCGAGCTTGGGGTACGCGAGTGGGGATGTAAGATTGAATGAAGAAGGGTTTTATTTCTTTCACATACCGAATGAAGCTTTTCGACGTAAGGTATTGGATGGAGGACCGATTACCGTTCTTAAGGTACCAATGATGCTCCAAGCAATGGTATTCTAAGTTAGAACTCAAGAAACGGCAAGACAAAACTCTTCCAATATGGGTAAAGTTGAGGTCGATTCCGTATTTACTATGGTCGCGTCGGGCATTAGTGCAATAGCAAGTGTTATTGGTAAGCCATTGTTTGTGGATTTGCAAACGGAACAAGTTAAGAGGATCTCCTATGTCGAGTTTGCTTAGAGATCATGGCTACTCAACCTCTCCTCCACTCGGTTGAGTTCGGATGGGAAGGGGAAATTCGCTTGTTGAAGTGGAGTATGAATAGCCACCGTTAGCGTGTGAAATGTGTGGTTGTTTTGGCCATAAGAGGGGTACATCCGGTCATCCATGCTATAAACCTCCTTAGACACCTGCGGTTCTTTGCTTCTTTTCCTTCAAAGTCTGCATTGCACCACATACTGAAGAGGAATTGATACGGAGTTAGGCGTAAGTCCGGTTCACCCGGATCTAAGACTAATGCGTTGGAACCTGCTATTGTAGTGCATTTCCCCCTAGAATGCCTCCCCAATCATTCTTGAGTTGCAGCCTGGTCTAGAATGTGCCTCTACTCCTCGTGCTAGCTCGTTGGAAGCTTCGACTCGAAGTAGATGAAGTAGAGGTGGCTAGCAATGTGGGTAGTGAAGAGGAGAATGATCCTCCTTCCCCATCCCCGCTATACACAAGATCTATGGCCATTGTGTTTGGCCTTCCCGTTGCCTCTCCGGAATAGACCCAAGTGCCCCCCCCCAACCTCGCCCAACTCTACTTAATAGTATGGAACAGCAGCCCCTCTTCTTCCAGGACAGCCCCAAGTCTATGAAGAAACGGGGTAAGAAAAAATGGTTTTGATCCTTTCCTCTTCCCTTGTAAATATGTTTTTTGGTGTCCTGGAATATTATAGGTCTTGTTGACCCCTTCAAACAAGTTGAAGTTCGTTCCCTTGTTAGATCCAATCGTCTCTCTTGTATGGATATTTTGGAGACAAAGGTGAATCGGTCTAACTTTTTGGACATTTCTTCCGGGGTTCTTGTTGGCTGGAGCTAGATATCCAACTATCAAACTTCACCGTGAGGTAGGATATAGATAAGGTAGGATCCGCAGGTGGTTGATTTTGTGGCTTTCTCTTATGCGAGCAAGGTTATTCATGGGCGTTTGACATTGCTTGAATGGAATAAATCCTGTTTTTATATGTATGGTGTATGGTGACCACACTTTTGTATCGCGTAGAGCGCTATGGTTTGACCTTATTCAGATAGCTCTTATGAGGACCCTTGGTTGGTAGCAGGAAATTTTAATGCAATACGTGATCGAGTCGATAGAATGGGGAGCTCTAATGCATGGATCCCGGCTTTTGATGAGTTTGGGGACTGCCTAACACAAGCGGGGCTAGAGGATCTCGAGATATGTGGGGCATCGATTTACTTGGTCCACGTCGTCCAGTATATCTCGTAAGCAACGTAAGATTGATCGCGTTCTGGTTAATGAAAAGTAGAGTCTTGTCTTCTCCTTCTCTCGAGGCCACCTTTCTAGCCCCAGGAGTTTCGACCATACCCCGATGGTAGTCAAAATTGTACCCTCGCCCGGTTTGGGAAACCATTCAAATTCTTTAATTGTTGGATGGCACATCCATCTTTCAAGGAATTAGTTGCTCGGACTTGGAGCTCTCGGGTTGAGGGGAGACCCATGTTTATGGTCTGCAAGAAGCTTAAACTTCTCAAAGTGCGGCTGAAACGACTCAATAGAGAGTCTTTTCTGATATTTCCTCTCGTCTTTGTGAAGCCGGTCAGCCCTTACACTTACACAAGATGCTCTTGTATTAGACCCAAGCAATCGTGTGCTAGCCGATAGAGAGAAGGAGTAGCTGCTTTCTTTTTCGAAGCTTAAGCTCCAAGAGGAGTCATTCTACAAGCAAAAATCCAGGATTAGGTGGCTCAAGGAAGGGGATTTGAATACGAAGTACTTCCACCACTTCGTCAACAAAAGACATCTTCAAAATAGCATCTTATTGGTAATGATTCTGCTGGGTCTATTCTTACCGAACTGAATCTGGTTCAAGAAGCATGTTGTTTCCCATTTCGAAGACCTTCGGGGTTGTTTCGCCTCTTCTCGGCCAAGCATCCGGGACATTGCGGGCTATATTGACCATCCACTAGATGAGAACCAAATACGCTTCCTCTCTCGCCAAGTTACGGATGTGGAGATTCGGAATGCCATGTTCTCCCTAGCTAAAGGTAAGGCTCCTGGACTCGATGGCTTTAATGTTGATTTTTTCCAAGCATCTTGGGATGTTGTCGGCCCCTCGATCATGTTGGCAATCAATGAGTTTCGTAACACTTTGGTTTGTTGCTTAAAAAGATCAATACAACTATACTCACTCTAGTGCCCAAGGTCCCTAATGCTTTGGCCATGAATGATTTCGATCCCATTGCTTGTTGTAACACGATTTATAAGTGCATCACGGAGATCTTAGCTAACGGGATTGCAAGTGTGTTACCCTCTATTATTAGCTATCCTCATAATGCCTTTGTTAGGGGTCGGAGGATTAGCGACAACATTTTGCTTACTCAAGAACTCTTTGCGGGGTTTCACCATGTTCCCTACCTCCCTAAATGTGCCATTAAGGTTGATTTTCGAAAGGCATACAACACAGTTGATTGGGATTTTCTTCGGTTGACACTACAAGCCTTTCGATTCCCGCTCATGGTAATCAAATGGATTATGGAATGTGTTTCTTCGCCGAAGTTCTCTATTGCTATTAATGGTAACTTGCATGGTTTCTTTGCAAGCCGAAGGGGTATTCGAGAGGGTGACCCCATGTCCCCTTATCTCTTTACAATTATCATGGAAGTGTTCTCGGGCATTCTCAATGCCAAGACGGCAGCTCCGAGTTTTAAATTCTCTTGGCGGTGCAAAGCCACGCGGTTATCTCATCTATTCTTCGCCGATGATGTCCTTTTGTTCGCTCAAGCAAGTATGATTGCCACTACATTGCTTAAGGAGGGACTTGACCTATTCTCTAGTTGGTCGGGAATGTGGTCGAATGGGGATAAAAGTGAGCTCTTCTTCTCTCGGTGGTTTGGTGGACACCCTTAATAACATCCGACTCCTATTCGGCTTTCAAGTAGGTACCTTACCTTTCGTTATTTGGGTGTTCCTATCATAGCCTCTAGACTTTGTAAAGCTAATTGTATTGCCTTGGTGAACTCTATTACTCCTAAAGCTCGTTCGTGATCTCAACGCTATTTATCTTTTGTCGGTCGATTGCAACTTATTAAGTCGATTTTACATGCCATCAATACCTTTTGGCCTAGTGTCTTCGTGCTTCCAAAATCAGTTCTTTCTCGGGTGGAACTTATACTAAGACAATTTCTTTGGAAAGGTCCTGAGTTGGGTGTTGGGGGTGCTAAAGTTCGTAGGATGAGATTTGTCTTCCGAAGGAGGAAGGGGGCTTGGGTATTCGCAAACCGTTAGATTGTAATAGGGCCGCATCTTTCAAGCATATTTGGATTATTTTTTACCGACAAAGAGTCACTTTGGTGCAAATGGATACATTCCACTTTTTTGAAGAATTGCAATTTTTGGGTGGCATCCAAACCCACTTTCTACTCTTGGACATGGAAGAAATTACTTGACCTACGGTTGGAGTGCTACCCGTACTTCAAATGGAAAATTGGGAACGGCCTCTCCACGTCCTTTTGGTTCGATTTTTGGCACACTCGTGGTCCTCTCTATAAACTATTCACAAATAGAGAGATTTATTGTTTTGGCATCCCACGCAATGTATCGGTATGTGCCTTTTATGCGTCCATTTGGCAGCCGTCTTCTATGCTTGCTACATTTTCTGGTTGGGCCGAGGCACCCCCCCACCTTCTCTAAGGATGTTGAGGATAAGCTGGTTTGGCAAGGCAATTCGTCTGGTATCTTCACAATCAAGTCGGCCCGGGACACCATAAGAACAAGGGGTCAGTTGGTTCCTTGGCATTCTTTTATATGGGATAACTCCTTTGCTCATAGACATTCCTTCTTGTTGTGGCTTGTTACTCTTAATCGACTCCCAAGTCAGATATTTCTGCTCAATTACCATAGAATTGCAGAAGGGGCTTGCGCTTTTTGTAGGTCCAAACCAGATTCCATAGACCATTTGTTCTTTGGTTGTGCTACTACGGCCTCTCTTGCATTATTTTGGGCCTCAAAATGCAACTTCAATTGGATGAATCGCTCGTGGCAGGATTTCTTGAGTTGGGCCATTCCTCGACTTCGTGGTAGTTCTTTCCCTCACCGTGTTGCAAGATTCTCACTTGGTCCGTTGTATCATATTATTTGGACGGAAAGGAACAACATCTTTTTTAGACAAAAGCCCTTATTCATACGGGGATTACCAAGCATCTCCTCAAAGTTGTGAGGGACAAAGGGCTTACTTTTGGTCGCATTGAAGACAACCCCCGGAATAGACGCATACAATCAAATTGGGGTATCTCTCCTATAATCTTCCAAGACCGGTTGGAGGCTCATTGATCCAGTTTTTTGTTTCTTGTTATTACCAAGTGTAGCTGCTTTTTTCTTTTTTTGGCTGATTGTCCCTACTTGGTTGTTATGTGCCTTCGAGTTTAGTTCTGTAGGGCCTCTCTTTGCCCTTCTTCGTTTTCCTTATTCTATATAGGCTTATATACTCTAGCTTCGCTCCATCTCATTTGGCCTTACACCTTTGCACTCGTAGACACATTGTGGTGTAACAACGGGTACGAGGTTTTTGTGTTTGGCCTTAATCTTTATACATCGCACTTTTGGAAAGTCAATACATACCTTACTTCACCAAAAAAAAACAAAACAAAACAATTGCGATATGACTTTTTCATTCTAGATAGGCCCACGCGCTCAGTTCAAAATGCTCTAGGCGGCGGATCTCATGAAGCACTGTTCACCCGGCGGAAATTTGACGATTCCGACCTGCTCCGGCTGCCATTGGGGCTGATTTTTGGAGGCAAAGTAGATCTTCATCTCCTCTATCATCCCTCCAAACTTGGTGAGCATTCGTGGAGTATTTTTTCTGTTATAGCCCCCGTAAGTTCAGGTTGTTCTGGTGTGATTTCAGTCAGACAGACCGGTGGTCCGAGGTGGGTCCGGCCATCTCCGGCGGCCATTGGGGCTGAATTTTGGAGGCAAAGCTTCTCCTCACCTCCTCTCACTTCCCTTCAAATTTGGTGAGCATTTGTGGAGTACTTTGGCCCGTGGAGCTCCTGCATTCCTCTGTTCCTCCGGTGTGTTTTCGATGCATTGTTTGCGGTTTCGGGTTGTTCGGTGGCACTCTTTTGTATGGATCGAGCTATTACTCCTCGTCATGCCTTCTCATGTGGTTAGTCACTCTCAACCGCATACCTACCCAGGTTTTATTGCTCCAATACTGCGGGATCCCCGACGGTACTTGTGCCTCGCTAGGAAGAGGCTGGACTCCGTGGACTCCCTATTCTTTGGGTGGCCGGTCATGGGTAGCTTGGCCTTGTTTTGGGCGGCTAAATGTCACTTGGCCTGGAAGAACCGTCCGTGCCAAGACCACATCCGTTGCGCCAAGAACCACATCGGCGGCCGATCATTCTCTCACCAGATTTTCGATTTTCTTTCGGGCGGGGCCTTTTGTCACCTTATTTGGACCGAAAGGAACGACATCTTATTTCGTGACAAGCCTCTTTTTGTGCCGGGTATGGTCAAACACCTCATCAAGGTGGTCAAGGACAAAGCTATTTCGCTTGGAACCGTGGACGATCTCCTCGGAACCGTGGACGATCTCCCTAGGAATCGTCTCTTTGTAAAGAAGGGGGGCTTCTCCTCTACCATCTTTAAGGTTTGATCATAGGCCACTTAGTGTTTTTTACTCTTGTCCGCGCTACTGTGTTGGTCGTGTAGATGGTAGGATATTTGGCCGATGTTTTGGTCGTTTAGTAGTTTATGGGTTTGGCCACTTGTTTGGCCTTTTTGGGGTGTACCTCCCTTGTTCTCACACATGTTTTGTGCCGCATCACCTTTGACCCCTCTAGGACAATTTCTTGTGTCCTACTTAGGTCAAGATTTTTGTGTTCGGCCTCATCTTGTTACCCTTTTGCTTTGAAAAGTTTATACATACTTAACTTACCAAAAAAAAAAAAATTGCGATATGACATCCGGGGATTTCTCTATTCTTGCGGCATGGGATACTATCGGTCTTAAAAGGAGTAGGGTGCGGTGGCACTCCTTCATATGGGATTCTACCTTTGCGCCACGCCATGCCTTCCTTCTATGGTTAGCTATTCTCAACTCGACTCCCCACGCAAATCCTCCTATTCAACCACCGCAGAATCCATGATGGTTCTTGTGCTTTTTATCATCGTCGACCGGATTCGGTGAATCACCTATTCTTTGGTTGTGAGGTCACTAGCCGCCCTTGTTATGTCCATAACGGCTAGAGCTCACTCGTGGTCTCAACGGTTTCTATCTTTTGCGGGCCGGTTACTATTCATCAAGTCAATACTACATGCAATACATGTTTATTGGGCTGGTGTATTTACTCTTCCTATGTCCGTTCTCTCTCGAATCGAGCTTATTCTAAGGCAATTCCTTTGGAAAGGTCCTGACTTAGGAGTGGGCGGGGAAAAAGTCCCTTGGGCGGATGTATGTCTCTCGAAGGAGGAGGGGGCTTAGGGATTCGGAGGCTAGTGGATTGCAATAGGGCGGCCATGATTAAACATGTATGGCTCCTCTTCGCGAGACAAGGAATCGTTGTGGTGCAAGTGGTTTCATACCACTTTCCTCAAGTGCAAGAACTTTTGGATTATCACAAAACCAACTATTTATTCCTGGTCTTAGAAGAAGATCCTAGACCTTTGCTCCGATGTATATCGGCTGTTTTCTTGGAGGATTGGGAGCGTTCGTTCTATATCTTTTTGGTTTAATAATTGGCATCCTAGAGGACCCCTATACAAGCTCTTCTCGGCGTGGGATATCTATACCTCTCGCACACCGCACAATACTTCGGTCCGGACCTTCTTCTCTACGAATTGGAGTCCTCGGCCATGTTAGCTTCTTTCACGGCTGGTCGAGTCCTACACCTTCCTTCGATGATGAGAGAGCTGATCGACGATTTGGCAAGAACATCCTTTAGGAACTTTCATGGCTTCCTCAAGATGGGAGAATTTTAGACCCGGGGGGTCAACAGCTGCTTGGTGTTCGTTCTTTTGGGATCGGGATATCTCCCTAGACATGGCTTCCCTTCTCTAGATCATCACGCTGAACCGACTCCCCACATGAGGTTATGCTCCTGAACTACAGCAGAATCTTGGAAGGTGCTTGTGCCTTTTGTCATGCTAGACCGGATTTCATTGATCACTTGTTCTTTAGTTGTCCTACTACGACTTCATTAGCATTGTTTTGGGCCACCAAATGCAATTTATCATGGCAAAATAGACTGTGGCAAGATACCATTCAATGGGCTATGCACAAGTTTGGTGGTCACTCCTTTTCTCATCGTTTAGCTCGGTTCTCTTTGGGTGCCTTGTGCCATTTGATTTGGACGACGAGAATGATATCCTTTTCATAAACAAGCTTCTCTTTGTACCAGCTTTGCTCAAGCATCTTGTCAAAGTGGTCAAGGATAAAGGGCTCGCTTACCATCACATTGAAGACAATCATCGTAATAGATGGGTGCAACGAAATTGGGGCATCTCTCGAGGCTATTTTTACAGAAAGTTCAGGCTCCCTTTAGGGTATTTTTTAGTTCTGTTTTTGCTCTTACCTCGAGCTATGTTTCTAAATTTTGGCCTGTGTTTGGCCATTTTGATACGAAGTTCGGGATAGTCGTGCACCTAGTCTTTGCTTCTTTCCCTTGTATTTTGTGTCGGCCTTACATCTTCATACCCCTATGAACACGCTCATGTGTCCCTTTGGGTTCGAGGTTTTTGTGTTTAGCTTCATCCTTGTACCTAGCGTTTTGAAAAGTTTTATATATACTTACTTTAACAAAAAAAAACTGCGAAAGCATATACTTTTCATTTGCGTCTAAACCCACATTACTATTCACACATTATCCTCCCGGCCATTTGGCGTGGTCATTGTTCATCGGTTGTTCGTAGGTTGTTTCCGGCCAATCCGGTCCACCGTTGGGGCTATGCTTCGCGGTCTAAGGTCGCCTCTCTCTCCTCTTGAATCCCTCCGGATGGTTTTCTATTCTGTTGGATTTACGGGGCGTGGAATAGATCCGAGATTTATGGTTACGGGTAGCTCGGACGCGGGTGGTCTTCGTGTTGAGCTAGTTCCGGTGGAAATTGTACTGATCCTTGGAACCTAGGTGGTCGTCTTCACCCATCCTCCTTATTCCCAGCTCGATTTTCTTGATTGTGTCTTCTTGTGGTCTTCGAGCAATCTCTGTGTGCTTTGGTCCGGTGGCCTTCCTTGTGCGAATTTGACTACTTGGCTGCTGAAATTGTGATTGATTCCTATCAAAGATTCTGCTTCAAGGTGTTTACCTCTCACTCGTCCATAACTCTATGGCTAATAAGAATGCTTTATCCAAGGATTCCCCTATTGATGTGGCTCTCGGCAAGGACCAACATAATGAGGTAGGTTCCTCTCCTCCTCACGTATTGTCATGTGATCTTGGTGCTGGTATTGTATTTAGTTTGGAGAAGGTTTTAGACTCGGTAAATAAAGTTGGCTCGAATTACATCTTTGGGCTTGGTGTGGCTGTTCCGGATAATAATCCTAGTGTTGTCCATATGGCTGGTAGGAATCGTAGTAGGGGAAGACCTCCTTTCGGAAAGCTTCCCATCCCCCATTGCGTAATAACCCTCAACCTAGCTTGCCGGACATTGGTCCTTCTCGTTTGTAAAAGCTAACGGTGGGGGATGTAGCCATAGCGGGGGTTAGGATGAATGTTGAAACCCGATCGGCTTGGATTAAATAGCCAACAAACTCAACCTCGATCCTAGGCTGCGATAGCTAGATCGATGGAGAAGGGATATAACTTGTCGTATGTGCCCCCTTCAAAGGAGAATGGTAGGCCGGCGGTGGATATTTTGGCGGCTATCATTGAGGATGCTAATCCTATGTGGAAAGAGTGCCTAGTAGGTTACTTTATTGGTCGCAAGCTACCCTTTAAGCTCTTGAAGAAGCCATAAGGAAAGATTGGGGTAGCCATGTCATGGATGTTAAGGCTAAATGAGGATGGCTAATGATGGTTTTCGACGTAAGGTGCTGGATGGGGGACCAATCACGGTGCTCAAGGTTCCTACGATGATTCAACAATGGCATCCTAAGTTGGAACCGAAGAAAGGTCAGCATAAGGCTTTACCAACGTGGATTAAGTTGAGGTCGATACCATATGTATTATGGTCATCTTCTGGAATTAGTGCTATAGCAAGTGCACTAGGTAAACCTTTATTTGTCGACGTGCAAACGGAACAAATGAAGAGGATCTCTTATGCCGAGTTTGCATAGAATATTGGCTACTCAACCTCTCCTTGATTCGATTGATATACACTCGGGATGGGGATATTAGTACTATTGAAGTTGAGTATGAATGGAGACCTCTGTCTTGCGGAGTTTGTGGTTTCTTTGGACATAAGAGGGACACTCCTGGTTATCCTTGTCATTCGGCCACTCGAGAGACTGTGGTTGATGTTGCGATACTATTCTTTGTCATGATCGTATTCTTGGTTTGCTTGCTCAAGGTGAAGAGAAATGGGAGCAGATTAGAAGTAAGGCTGGTTCTTCTAAAACTAAGATAGATGTAGTAGTGCCTCTTTGTTGTAGTGCAGTCCCCTGTTTCGGTTCAGCCCACTATTGTTGTGGAAACTACAGTCTGCAGAGTACTCCGGAATGTGTGTCTAGCCCTTGGGTTGATTACGTGGCTTCCTCGGACTCGAGGAAGATGGAGTTGAAGTGGCTAGTAATATTGGTAGTGAAGTGGAGGAAGACCCCCTTCCCCTTCCCCTCCATTTACACGATCTAGGGCTACTATCTTTGCATTGACTACCAACTCCCGATAACTTATTCGGGAGCTTATTTTGCATCGGGCGCTTCGTTGATAGTGTAGGCAGCAGTCCCTCATCTCCCAAAACAGCCAACCCCAATTCCAAGAAGAAGCGGGGTAAGAAAAAATGGTTTTGATTTGTTCTCTAGCCCATGTGTGTGTGTGTGTGTGTATATATATATATACACATAGGCGTGTGGAATACTAGGGGTCCGGTTGACCCCCTTAAACAAGCGAAAGTTAGGTCCTTTGTGAGATATAATCGCTTTTATTTTGTCGTATTTTAGAGACGAAGGTTATTCCATCTATCTTTTTGGACTTTTGTGCTGCCTTACTCTCGAGGTGGAGATGGACCACTAATTATGAACACTCCCCCGTGGAAGGATATAGATTAGATGGGATTCGCAAGTGGTTGAATTGATGGTGCTCTCAACTTCAGCCCGGATCATTCACGGGAGATTGAGATTGCTAAATTGGAATAAGACATGTTTAGTTTCGGTGGTCTATGGTGACCATACATTTGTATCACGTGGGGCTCTATGGTCGGACCTTGTTCACTTTAGCTCATGTGAGGAGCCTTGGCTAGTTGCGGGAGATTTCAACGCCATCCGTGACCACTCGATAGATTGGGGAGCCCTAATGCCTGGATTCCGGCTTTTGATTAATTTGGTATTTGTTTAGCTCAAGCGAGACTTGATGACCTTAGGCATGTGGGTCACGGATTTACTTGGTCAACATCGTCGGGTGTATTACGCAAGCAAAGGAAGATTGATCGGGTTCTAGTCAATAAACATTGGAATTCTCGCTTTCTCCTTTTCGAAAGCAACCTTTTTGGCCGTAGGGGTCTCGGACCATATGCCGATGGTAGTAAGAATTATGTCTCCTCCTATGCTCGGGAAACCGTTTAAATTTTTTAAGCTATTTGGATGTCACACCCGTCTTTCAAAGACATAGTTACTCGGGTTTGGACTTCTCGATTTGAGGGGACACATATGTTTGTGGTTTGTCGGAAGTTGAAACTTCTCAAAGGGTGACTTAAACAGCTCAATAAGGGATCGTTTGCCGATATCTCTTCTCGTACCGAACAAGCTAGGTTAGCTCTTAATGCTACTCAAGATGCTCTTGTTCTTGACCCTCATAACCTGGATCTTGTAGACCTTGAGAAGGAACAACTCGGTTCCTTTTCGGTACTCGGACTCCAAGAGGAGTCTTTTTTCAAGCAGAAATCCAAGATTAAGTAGCTCAAAGAGGGGACCCTGAATACAAAATATTTCCACCATTTTGTCAACAAAAGGCATCTCACAAACCGTATTCTTTCGATTCATCGATTCTGTAAGTACTCGGTTACCGAACCAGGTCTGGTCCACTAGCATGTTGTTCAACACTTTGAAGAGCTCCTGTCGAGTGGCCCCCTTACCACTTGTCCGGGGGTTCGGGAGATTCGTCGGTTTATTGAGCATACCTTGGATGTCAACCAAGCACACTTCCCTCTCTAAGCAAGTCTCTCTTTGAGATATGTGGCTCTTTCTTCTCGTTGGCCAAAGGTAAGGCCCCGGCCCCGATGGGTTTAACTTTCATTTTTTTCAAGCATCCGGGATATTGTTGGGCCTTCTATCACGTTAGTAATAAAGGATTTCTTTGGGTCCTGGTCTCTTCGAAAGAAACTAATACCACCATTCTCTCCTTAGTGCCCAAGATTCCTAATGCTTCGGTTATGGAGGATTTTCGCCCTATTGCTTGCTGTAATTCAATTTACAAGTGCATCACTAAGATCTTAGTTAACGGGATTGCTAGTGTGCTACCCTCCATTATTAGCTGATCCATAGAATGCCTTTGTTAGAGGTAGGAGGATAAGTGATAACATCATGCTTGCTCGGGAACGTTTGAGAGGTTCCATTATGTTCCTTACCTCCCTAAGTGTGCTATTAAAGTTGACTTTTGAAAGGCATATGACACGTTAGGATCGGGAGTTTCTCCACTTGTCTTTGCAAGCGTTTGGGTTTCCGGACATGTTTATTAAGTGGATTATGGAATATGTCACTACACCGAAGTTTTCTATTACTATTAACGGCAAGTTACATGGCTTCGTTTTGAGCCATAGAGGCATTCGGCAAGGTGACCCTATCTCCCCTTATCTTTTCACTATCAATATGGAAGTTTTCTCTAGTATACTCAATGCTTAAGACGAGATCCCCTAGGTTTAAGTACTTTTGGCGCTGTAAGGCCTCTCGGTTGTCACACTTATTCTTTGCCGATGATGTGATGTTGTTTGCTGAGGCTAACATAGCTTCAATCACCTTGCTTAAGGAAGGCCTGGACATCTTCTCGAATTGGTCGGGATTGAAGCCGAATGCTGGTAAAAGTGAACTGTTTATTTCGGGTGGCTCGATAAACCTCGGTGATAGTATCGGGCTCTTGTTTGGACTCCAAGTAGGTAGTTTACCCTTTTGTTACCTTGGAGTACCGATCATTTCTTCTAGACTCGGTAAGGCGGATTGTGTGGCTTTGGTGAATACCATAACGGCTAGAGCTCATTCTTGGTCCCAACGTTTCCTATCTTTTGCTGGCCGTTTGCAGCTCATAAAGTCGGTACTACATGCCATTGATGTTTTTTGGGCGAGTGTTTTTACTCTTCCAAAATCCGTTCTCTCCCAAATTGCACTTATTCCGAGCAATTTCTATGGAAAGGTAGCAAAAGTTCCTTGGGCTGAAGTTTATCTTCCAAAAGAGGAAGGTGGTTTGGGTATCCGAAGACTTCTTGATTGTAATAAGGCTCTCTTGCTCTTAAGCATATATGGACTTCACATCGACAAAGAGTCCTTATGGTATAGGCGGATACATTCCACATTCTTGAAGAACAAGAATTTTTGGGTTGTTTCCAAACCTATTTTCTGTTCTTGGACCTAGAAAAAGCTACTTGGATCTTCACCGGAGTCCTACTTGTATTTCAAATGGAGAATCGATAATGGCCTTTCTACTTCGTTCTAGTTCGATCTATGGTATGACCGAGGCCCTCTTTACGGGTTGTTCACAAATAGAGAGATATTATGTTCGATGTTCCTCGGAATGCTTCGTTCATGTATTTTTCACATCTACCTGGCAGCCTTCCACTTGCTCGAAACCTTCATTCTGGTTGGGATGTTCTTTGCGCCGGCCTTTGATGAAGATAGAGAGGACGGGTTTGTTTGGCAAGCAATTCTTCTAGTAATTTTTCTATTGCGTTGGCCTAGGACATCGTTAGAGGTCGGGGACAAGTGGTTTTTTGTCATTCGTTTATCCGGGATAAATCTATTGCACCAAGACATGCCTTTTTGTTATGGCTTGCGATGCGTAACCGTCTCCCAATCCATATTTTTTGCTCAATTATCACGGGATCACCGAAGGGGCCTGTGCCTTTTGTCATCTTAGATCGGATTCCATAGATCATTTGTTCTTTGGATGCTCTCGTCACGTCCTCACTTGCTTTATTTTCGGCTTCTAAATGTAATTTCACTTGAATGAACTCGCCCGTGATGTGACTTTTTACTACGGGCCATCCCTCGGATGGGCGATCATTCTTTCCCTTACCGTGTTGCGAGGTTTTCTCTTGGGGCGCTTTGCCATCTCATTTGGACAGAAAGGAATAATATCCTCTTCGAAAAAAAGCATTATTTGTACCATGTATCATCAAGCATCTACTCAAGGTTGTTAGGAACAAGGGACTCACCTTTGGTTGCATTGAAGACAATCCACACAATAGGCGCATTCGAGATAAGTTGGGATATCTCCTCCTCCACTTTTCGGGACCATTCGGTGTTGTATCAATCTATTGTCTCTTGTTTTTTTCCTTCTGGTTTCATCTCGATTTTGGCTATTGATTGGGCTCGGTTGGCTCTGAGTCTCGGTGGCCCCTTGGTTTGACCGTATATTGTTTAGTTTAGTGCTTCGTTGGTATCATCCGCTATGGCAAGACACCTTTGCACCCGTTTACACATGTCGGTGTTTCCACGGGTATGAGGTTTTTGTGTACGGCCTTTCTATGTAATTAGCAATTTTGAAAAGTCAATATATATCTTACTTTACCAAAAAAAAAAAACTATGAAAGCATTTGCCAAGGATGTTTTCATTAATCAAGAACGAAAGTTGGGGGCTCAAAGACGATCGGATACCGTCCTAGTCTCAACCATAAACGATGCCAAATAGGGATCGGCGGATGTTGCTTTTAGGATTCCGCCAGACCTTATGAGAAATCAAAGTTTTTGGGTTTCGGGGAGTGTGGTCGCAAGGCTGAAACTTAAAGGAATTGACGGAAGGGCACCACTAGGAGTGGAGCCTACGGCTTAATTTGACTCAACATGGGGAAACTTACCGGGTCCATACATAGTAAGGATTGATGCACTAAGAGCTCTTTCTTGATTCTATGGGTGGTGGTGCATGGCCGTTCTTAGTTGGTGGAGCGATTTGTCTAGTTAATTTCTATAATGAATGAGACCTCGGCCTGCGAACTAGCTATGTGAATGTACCTCTCCACGGCCAGCTTCTTAGAGGGACTATGACCGCTTATGCCAAGGAAGTTTGAGGGCACACAGTGCCGTGATGCCCTTAAATGTTCGGGCCGCACGCGCACTACACCGATGTATTCAATGAGTCCATAGCCTTGGCCGACGTGCCTGGGTAATCTTTGAACTTTCATCGTGATGGGGATAGATCATTGCAATTGTTGGTCTTCAACGAGGAATTCCTAGTAAGCGCGAGTCATCCGGTGGCGTTGACTACATCCCCGCCCTTTGTACACACCGTCCGTTCCTCCTACCGATTGAATGGTCCAAGGTGAAGTGTTCGGATCGCGGCGACGTGGGCGGTTCGCCGCCGATGATATCGCGAGAAGTCCACTAAACCTTATCATTAAGAGGAAGGAGAAGTCATAACAAGGTTTCCGTAAGTGAACCTACGGAAGGATCATTGTCGAATCCCGCCTAGCATAATGACTAGAGAACTCGTAACGAACTCAATGGGGATGGTGGGTTTTTTTCCCATCGTCCCTCGATGCTAGGATCGCACAGGGGCCTAGAGCGCTAAAGCTTTCTCGGCAAAGGCTACTGAACCCCCGGCGCAGAATGCGCCAAGGAACTTAAACAAGAGAACGGTGCTCCCATCACCCCGGACATGGTGCATGTTTGGGATGCCATGCAATTTCCTATTATATTCATAACGACTCTCGGCAACGGATATCTCGGCTCTCATATCGATGAAGAATGTAGCGAATCAGCGATACTTGGTGCGAATTGCGGAATCCCGTGAACCATTGAGTCTTTGAACGCAAGTTGCGCCCGAAGCCATTCGGTCGAGGGCAGGTTTTCCTGGGTGTCATCCACGGCGTTGCCCCTAATTCCTCGCCTTGAATTAGGCATGCGAGACTCCGGTGCGTATGTTGGCCTCCCCGCGACAAATCCGTCCCGGTTGGCCCAAAATCAAGCGCCGGGAGCTATTAGCACCATGACATTCGGTGGTTGATAAGACCCCAATGTTGAATGTCATGCGTGTCGCCCGTACTGGGCGCTCCGTGAATCTACTCTTTACCAACGCAACCCTAGGTCAAGCGAGGGTACCCACCGAGTTTAAGCATATCAATAAGCGGAGGAAAAGAAACTAACAAGGATTCCCCTAGTAACGGCGAGCAAACCGGGAAGAGCCTAGCATGAGAATCGAGAGCCCTCGGCGTTCGAATTGTAGTCTAGAGAAGCGTCCTCGGCGACGGACCGGGCCCAAGTTCCTTGGAAGGGTGCGCTAGAGAGGGTGAGAGCCCTATTGTGTCCGGACCCTATCGCACCATGAGGTACTGTCGGCGAGTTGAGTTC
>JAILYA010000154.1:130000-161291 GCA_021437795.1 Rhodamnia rubescens
AGATCTTCGAAATTTGAAGCTAGAGGTGTCGGAAAAGTTACCACGGGGATAAGCGGCTTGTGGCAACCAAGCGTTCATAGCGACATTGCTTTTTTATCCTTCGATGTCGGCTCTTCCTATCATTGTGAAGCGGAATTCACCAAGTATTGGATTGTTCACCCACCAATAGGGAACGTGAGTTGGGTTTAGGACCGTCGTGAGACAAGGTTAGTTTTACCCTATTGATGATAATGTCACAATAGTAATTCAACCTAGTACGAGAGGAACCCGTTGATTCGCACAATTGGTCACGCGCTTGGTTGAAAAGCCGGTGGCGCGAAGCTATCGTGTCTTTGGATTATGACCGAACGCCTCTAAGTCGAATCCGGACGCTTCTAAGTCATAATCGGGGCTAGAAGTGATGCATGTGCTCGTCGCTCGATTGCCGACCTGCAATAGGGGACTTGTTCCCCCAAGGGCACGTGTCGTTGGTGAAGCCCTCGCGATGGATGAACCGCGTGGGCCGCCTTGAAACACAATTACTATTGAGCAACGAGTAGAATCTTTTGCGGACGACTTAAATACGCGACTAGGTATTGTAAGTGGCGGATGGCCTTGCTGCCACGATCCACTAAGATTCAGCTCTTGTCACTTCGATTTGTCCCTCCCCCAAATCCTAACTCCACAATCAAATCTCCCTCAAACTAAACTCGAGATTCGTCATCCGCGAGACTACCTTACAAAGAGCATATCTCGTCGCTTGGGCGCCCGTTTGGGATGAATTTTTTTTTATTCTGCATAACTTTTCGAGACGAATCCAGCTACAAATGCCGTAGGCGGTTTGGCCTTGGCTGTATCCCCAAAAAATGCCGTTTTCCTCGGGTTTCGGCTCAAGTCATATAACTTTGGTTCGGCCACTCATGACTTGAGTGCGCAAAGAACCGAAGTCAAGTTATTCTTTAACTTAGCGAAAATATGCTCCAGCTATTTACGAATTTGGATTTGGTACAATTGCTATGATCATTTGAACGTGAATTAACTATCCAATAATCATCCTATTACCGATTATTCTCATCTTTTCCCTTTTTAGTTTTCCCTCAATTTACATGTTCATCATGATCCGCATGATTGAATCGCGTTTCTTTTGGAAATTTATTTCTTTTCTAGTGTTTCTTCATTTCTTTTGAAACGGTTTAGAAAGATGTTAATTCTTCAAAACCTAGTCGGGAACAGTGTCTGGTTGATCCGCATGATTCATGAATCGATCGCTCCTCCGCTTAACATGAGTCATGCATCGATCGCTCGGCCGCTCGGCATGACTCACGCATCGATCGGTGGCCGATGGACTCGCATCTGGCGATACCATGCAAATCACTCGAAACATATGAAGTATATCGCTAACCCAATAACGAAAGCTTCGCAAGAGGATTGGAGCAGGCTACGAAGAGGCAATTCACACGAGATGCATGCACAAGCACACATATAATCCGATTCGTTGGCCGGGAAGAAATTGTTGATCCCACGGACGCGACGGGGTATGCGCAACGTGGGTCCGAACAAATCTGGAGATGCTACCAAAGTTTTAACCCAAATGTTCGTGCGTGGGGATCTAATTTGATCATTCGCGGACGAAGATGCCCTTCTTCAGGCGCAAAAAATAGCACGTGAAAGCCACGTGACGATGGCGATTGAGACAGATTTCACCATTTCGGGGTGTAAATTGAGATAAAATCTCCTTCTGGGGCGCTGTTTGCGAAATTGGAACCACTTCGTTGGGGTTTTTGGAATTTTTCCCAGCTTCTTGTGTCAATAAGATGCTATGTTATATCCTATATACTTGTAAATAATTCCCATATTAAAGATTCATTTGTTTCACTGAAAATTATATGACAACAGAAAATACACGCGTGTGGGCATTGGACATGGAAGATGGCGATGGCGATGACACTGTCCAAAATGACCCGGGAACTGTCCCTTTGCCTTACCGTAGATTGGAAAATGTGGTCACCCTGAAATGCTTGCTGAACTTCATGCACTGTGATTCAAAGCATTGTGATTGAACTGGCACTTAGCAGTTGTCGACGACATCTTCACCAATCACTGTTCTTTCGGTTTAATAAAACGTTAGTATCGGACCCCGTAAGCTTATCCTCAATGAATATCCTAGCTCTTCTTATGACCCTGACATGAAATGAACTCTTCTTTACGTGGATTTTATGCAACCTCAACAGAGGGAACAGGATGCTTTTCAGATTATTGCCTGCAAAGAGATCCGCCTCCCGAAAAGCCGGAGCTCCACATTGGAGTCTCCCGAAATGGACGAAGAAAGCAATGGTTCTGGTGGAACATCCATTGCGGAAGCTGACGGACGGGCGATAAGTCAAGCAGTGAGAAAGATGTTAGAATATATTTCTTATATATTCAATGTGGGCTTTATTAATTATTATTGTAGATATTAATTGGTCTAATAAAGAAAGATAAAAGGTTTCCTAATTCTAGTTGGATATGGAGCCTGGATAGTATGAATTTGAGATAAACATTATCTTTAATGAGGGGATATGTTTCATTCTCTATAAATAGAGCTCAAGTCCCTCCTCTAAACCCTAATGTCCACATAACCTCACATCAAGAGTCGTCGAAACTATACGTGAGGGGGCCGTCTCATTGAAGCCCAGGTGATAAAGGGGGTTCATAGAGGAGAAGCTCTTGAGCATCGGATCGTCGCAATTCCGCATCAAGAACGATGGATCCGAAACAAGGTGCGTCAATTCCTCTATTCTATGGTTTGTGATTCGCGTCTCTATACGTGTGATTCTTGGATTGCTTTGCATACGGATTTTAGTCGCAGCTTACATGTGGTATCAAAGCCTACACGTTTTAGATCGCGAATCATGATTTTGGTTAATTTTCGAAATATTTAAAAAAAAAAAAAAAAAGGGCTTTCGGCGTTTTACTCTGTGGTGATTATTTATTCTATTGTGCGGCTTGTGAGGATAACGATTGAGCATGCGAGATAGAATCGATGAGGGTTTGGCTATCGGCGGAATGTGGAGGCCTGAACTTACGTTTTCTTTTTACATCTTCGAAACAAGTGTTGGGGCAAGGAATCTTCAGTAAATAATCCGTATAAGTGGGCAATGTGCAGCCATTATTCCTTTCCCCTTCGAACAAGTCTGCACAAATCAGACTCTAACTTTTACTATGAAGGAGAAAAAAAAAAAAAAAACTACATATGTACATGTTCGGATTGTTTGGAGTAGGCGCAGTCATCCCCACGCATGCTAGACCTGGGCCCGCATGTGCTTGACACGTGCAGGTTGACGTCATCCCGACGTCACTTCGGTCCGGGTGGACCCGCTCCGATTCGATGACCCGACCCGACTCGTGACCCCGACCTAAATCGGTTGATCGTTGACTCGTGCTTCTCGGTCGAACCGGTCGTTGACCGGTCGACCCGGGTTAGCGTGACCTAGTTCGCCGGTTTGGTCAAGGGATAGCGGTTAGATCAGAAAAATTTGATCGGACTGGTTTTCGGGACCGGTTGAGACTCGAACACGTGCTACGCACGCGTCGGCTGGGGATGACGCACAAAAGCTTTGGGACGCGTGAGCACTCTGTTTGAGGTATTTTAGGTATCGGCGTGCTCGTATGCTCATGATCTACAAAGTGGTATATTTATTTTACATGTTTGATGCATTTATGGATGGAAAACACCTATGAAACTCTAAATACGTGTATGGTTTGGGGTATTTTTGGCGTATTTCTGTGTATTTCTATACGGTTTCATGAAATACGGGTGCAAGATTACATGTAAGTACCACATACGATATGTGGAGTATAATTTATCAATAACGTGTTTATGGTTTGACATGTATTGTTAATTGTATCGATGAAAGTTAGCAAGGTGTGTATTTTTACGGAGAATTGCCCCTTTTCGTAATTACATGCATACGGTTAATGTGAAATATAAAGTTTATATCCCAATTTCAGGTAAATTCAATTGGGTTGTGACCGCCAAAGTGGCACACTTAATTGAGTTTAATAAAGAACAATTTATAAAGTATTGGGATGTCTCCTGTTTTAATGCGTTATTATAATCCCAAAGGAGGTAATTGTGTATTGTTGCATGGAGGGTTGCATGTATAGCATATGGTTGAGAATTGATTAGTCTAAGTATTTTCATACGCCCAAAGGTGGTGATTAACGAAGATTAAAATAAATTCTCATGGCCGCCGTAATGCAGAGAGTATACAATTGCATGTCATGTTTTCCGCCCAAAGGTGATTATATGATGATGTATGTAACTCTCAAGGTGAATTTTCACATTATGCTAATTATAAACATTAATTATTTTTTCAGTCATTTTTTTTACGTGAACGGCAACTCCATAGCTATTGAGATTCTTACTTGGTTCGAACTTTAAGAAGTGGAGAGAGGATTTTCTATTTGGTATGGAACTAGCGGATGTTCATGTTGCTCTTAATGAGGATAGACCGATAGCTCTCACGGATGCTAGTACGGATGCCCGAAAGCACGGTTCTTTGTTTGGGAAAAGAGCAATAGGATTTGCTTAACGTCAATGAAGCGATCCATACGAGAACATCTTAGAAGTGATTTTGCTTTGCGACATCACTCGCTAGGCAAATGATGGAGGCCTTGGTGGCTAGAAATCGTGACTCTCCTAATGCTGAAATTGGAACACATATGTCGGGTTTATTCGGTTTGAAATATGTTGGTTCTGCTGGTGTTAGGGATTATGTCCTTAGGATGGTTGATCCGCAATCAAAGCTTAAGGCTCTTAATGTTCTTATCCCCGATGCTTGTATTGTGCATCTTGCACTCAACTCTCTTCCCCTTTGAATTTGGCATTATCCAAACACAGTATAATACCGCCCGATCAGCCATGGACAATCAATGACTTGATTGCGAGGGTGGTGTCAGAGGAGACTAAGTTAAAGAAAAATAAAGTACATGTTGCTATGTATATCTGTTTCTTCGGTTCTGGTTTTAAGAAGGGTAAGGGGCACAAAAATCGTGCTCACAAAAGAACTCATTCATCTGTTTGGTGTGTCGACAACTTGGGTTCAAAGAAACCGACCTTTAAAAAGGACGGTAATGCTGGTAAGGATGGTCTCTGTTTCTTCCGTAAGAAGGGAGGACACGTAAAGAAAGACTGCGCTAAGTATAAAAACTGGTTGTCTAAACGTGAGCCTAAAGGTAATGATTCTTTGGCATTGGTTTGTGAATCTAATCTATCGAAGCCCCATCTTGTTCGTGGTGGCTAGATAGCGGTGCAACTAATCATGTTGCGTTTACCATACAGGGATTCATAAACCGGAGGAAGCCAAATAAGGAAGAATCAAAGCTCATTGTAGGAAACAATAATAAAGGCGACGTTGAGTTCGTGGGAGATGTCATTTTAATTCTAGATTCTGGTTTTAATTTGATGCTAAGAAATACATTCTATGTACCTTCTTTTAGACGGAATTTAATTTCCGTATCAAGTTTGGACATGTGTGGTTACTCTTTTGAGATTTCAAATAATGCAATTTCTATTTCTTTTAATTCAAATAAAGTTGGGTATTGCACTATGTCCAATGGATTGTACAGATTATGTTTGTCTCCCAACGAAATATATGTCGCTTATACATTGAAAATGTTGTTTCTAAAATACCTCTACCTAAGGAACAGTCTTACGCATTATGGCATAAACGTCTTGGTCACATATCTAAAGAAAGAGTGGAAAGACCGATAAAGGCGGACATTCTACCCACTCTCAAAGGTGACCTAGACGTATCGCGTAGACCGCTGTAGAGGTAAGATGACTAAAATAAAGAAGAAAAACTGCAATCCGTAGTTCTCATTTGTTAGAGATCATCCATACGAGATATTAGTGGACCCTATACAAGCAACGTTGTGTAGAAATTTCTATTTCATCACATTTATAGATGATTATTCCCGATATGGTTATCTCGTACTTGATTAAGGAAAAGTCTGAATCTCTTGACAAGTTTAAGATTTTCCGGATCAAGTCGAGAAACAACTGGGAAAAGTCATAAAAATTGTCGGATCTCGACCGTGGTGGTGAGTATTATGGTCGACATGGTGATCTTTGGACAAGCTTAAAGGGCCATTCGCCAAGTACTTAGAGGATTCGGGATTGTAGCTCAATTTACTATGCCCGGTAGTCCCGAACATGAATGGTGTGGGTGAAAGGCGTAATCGCACCCTTATGGATATGGTAAGGAGTATGATTAGCGAGAACTAATTTACCTGGTTTTTTGTGGGGCGAAGCTTTGAAAACAGCTCTTTATATTCGAATCGTGTTCCTACAAAATCTGCGCGCATTACTCCCTTCGAGTTATGGACTCGGACGGAAACCTAGCATGAATCATCCGAAAGTTTGGGGATGCCCTGCGAAGTAAAATTGTATAATCCGACTTTGAGTAAGTTGGACTCCAAAACCACTCGATGTTATTTTGTGTCTTATCCATATCATTCAAAGGGATATCGATTTTATAATCCCAATGGAGGAACGAGAATCGTGGATTCACGCACAGCGAAGTTTCCGGAACTTGATGTAGCCGAACAAGGTGATTGCTCACGGACTATTGAAGATAACAAGATGCGGTGAGTACTTCTATGTCGTTTTCTTTACCTATACGAGACAATTGTGGAGGTCCCTATACCACAAACCGAACCTGTTGAGGCTTAGGAACCACCATCGAAGTAGTTCCCGATGAAGTTCCTCAAGCCTTTCGAGAACAGAATGAGGTAGAAGATGCTCCTCTAAGGAGATCCGTAAGACAGAGACGATCGCCTATACCACCCGGACTACATAGTCTATCTAGGAGAGCAGGATTATGATATTGGTTGTGTTGTTGATCCGGTAATTTATACGAAGCTATTTCTTGTCCTCGATCCGATTTATGGTTAGATGCAATGAGAGATGAGATGTTATCTATGAAACATAACAATGTTTGGGAGCTTGTTGAATTACCCGAAGGTTATAAACCTATTGATTGTAAATGGGTTTTTAAGACTAAGAAAGACTCCACAGAAAGATTGAAAAATTTAAAGCTAGACTAGTAGCTAAGGGATTCACTCAAAGAGAAGGAGTATACTATGAGGCAACCTTTTCTCCGGTCTCTTCTAAGGACTCTTTTAGAGTAATCATGGCTTTAGTAGCTCATTTTGATATGGAGCTTCACCAGGATGGATGTTAAAACCGCTTTTCGAATGGAGACCTTGATGAACAAGTTTATATGGCACAACTCGAAGGTTTTGCAGCGGATGATACATGTAATCTGGTTTGTAGATTGAAAAAGTCTATTTATGGTTTGAAGCAAGCTTCTAGACAATGGTACTTGAAGTTTCATAGTGTTGTTACTTCCTTTGGGTTCATTGAGAACAAGTTAGATCAGTGTATATACTTGCAAGGTTAGTGGGAGGAAATTTATTTTTCTCGTTCTTTATGTTGATGATATCTTGCTTGCTAGCGGCGATATTGAATTATTGCATGAGACAAAGAGAATGTTGTCACGGAACTTTGATATGAAGGATCTTGGTGAGGCATCTTTTGTCCTTGGGATTGAGATCCATAGAGACCGTTCTCGTCGCATATTAAGCTTATCTCAAAGGGCATATATTGATCGTATTTTGGAGAGATTCAATATGCAACAGAGCAAACCAGGAATTGCTCCCGTCCGCAAAGGTGATAAATTGAGTCTTTCACAATGTCCTCATTCGGATGTTGAGAAAGCACGAGATGAAGAATGTACCTTATGCTAGTGCACTTGGTAGTATCATGTATGCACGAGGTTTGTACTAGGCCGGACATTGCTTTTGCAACGGGACTTCTAGGCAGATATCGGTCAAATCCAGGGACACGATCACTGGGTTCTTTTGCCAAGAAAGTTTTGAGGTACTTAAAGAGAACTAAAGACTATATGCTAATTTATAGATATGTTCGAAACTTGCAGCTAGTAGGATATTCAGATTCGGATTATGCTTTGGTTGTCAAGATGATAAGAAGTCGACAACGGGGTACATCTTTATGCTAGCGAGGTGGTGCAAGATATCATGGAAAAGTGAGAAACAGAAAACGGTATCATCCTCTACCATGCAAGCGGAGTTTATAGCATGCTTTTCAGCTGCTACTCGGGCTATTTGGCTCCGGAATCTCATTAGGGAGTTGACCGTGTTTGATTTTGTTGATAGACCCATACGGTTGTATTGTGACAATAACTCTGCCAGTGTTGTTTATTAACAACCACGGAGAGGTCTCAAGGGGTCTAAGCATATGGAGGTCAAGTTTTTGACCATAAAGGAATCCGTACGAGAATGGTGACGTTGCAGTAGAGCATATTACTACGGATGTTATGATTGCTTCGATCCACCGACTAAAGGTCTACGCCCTTGTGTATTTGAACGGCATGTTAATAGCATGGGCTTAGAAGCATCATGGGATGCCATTGTTTAGTGGGAGCTTTCTAGTTTTTGCTCTAATAAAGGTTACATTTGTATTATGTTACGTTAAGTAACGGCTTTGATATGTATTGACTCTTTTACATTCAATTAAGTCTTTATGAATGTGTTATTGAATGCATATCCGTTGAAAACCTCAAGGAATTGTGTAAACCTTGAGTAATGGCTGGGGCATTTATTTTTGGCCATGTGCATATGTCTTGTTACACATAAAGAATAGTTAACTATAAAGGTAAGATATATGTGGGTTCGTTGGAACCATAAGGATGTTCTCTTGTGACACATCGGGTTTCGTGACACATAAAGTAAGAGAATGGTGAGCGATAAAGAGGATAACATATAAGGTGTCTCTATTATTTGAGATGTTATCCATTTGCCATACTACCATATCAAATCCATATCAGTAGAGTTAAGAGCATTTGTGATCATGGATGGCTCTGTGTCTTTTGATGCGATCCTTGGCATGATTCGGTGTTTAAGACTTTATGGGATCGGATTGACTATTGGGAATTATCTCTAGACCAATCTAAAGATGCGCATATACGGTACAATTTTAATTAATTTAGCCCAAGTGGGAGAATGTTAGAATATATTTCTTATATATTCAATGTGGGCTTTATTAATTATTATTGTAGATATTAATTGGTCTAATAAAGAAAGATAAAAGGTTTCCTAATTCTAGTTGGATATGGAACTGGATAGTATGGAAGTTGAGATAAACATTATCTTTAATGAGGGGATATGTTTCATTCTCTATAAATAGAGCTCAAGTCCCTCCTCTAAACCCTAATGTCCACATAACCTCACATCAAGAGTCGTCGAAACTATACGTGAGGGGGCCGTCTCATTGAAGCCGTGATAAAGGGGGTTCATAGAGGAGAAGCTCTTGAGCATCGGATCGTCGCAATTCCGCATCAAGAACGATGGATCCGAAACAAGGTGCGTCAATTCCTCTATTCTATGGTTTGTGATTCGCGTCTCTATACGTGTGATTCTTGGATTGCTGCATACGGATTTTAGTCGCAGCTTACAAAAAGAGCCTCATACAAGACACCATCCCCATATTCATAGAGCTGAAGAGACTGCTCGAGAGCAAGAACAGCCTCCTCACGGGTTACCTTAGCGATTGCCTCGGTCTCCTCCTCAAGGATTACAAGAATGAGATAGACGACATATTAGTTGCCGATCAGCAGCTCCAAAGAGAGCTCCTCTATGACATGCAGAAGCATGAATCTGCAAGGCCAGATCAGAAGCTGCAGAGGCCGTTGTTGTCACGGAACAATCAGGGAATAATCTTACGACACCTCATGATTCCAACGCTCCCAGTGGAGTGTCGCGACAGAACAAGTCATCTAACAAGTTGCCGAGCAATTCTAGCATGGCTTCGGCTCTGGCAGACGCCTCAGCCGAGGCCACAGCTAGGTCTGTGCTCAGGGAAGTTAGCAGAGGGACTTGCACGCCGCCTCTTAGTTCTCTCAAAGTGCCTAAGGTCAGGTCTGGCAATGGAGCGATGTGGAGTAGGGGTGCTCCAAGCAACCGTCCCAGAGAAGTACTGGAATCCTTACGAAGGCTGCCCTTCCGATGACGAAGGCTGGAGCCCGCTAATGAATCACGTAACTGTTCTGCTTCACCTGAAAATGAGAGCCATTGTAAATTGTATAGAAATCTCATGCAGTCTGTATCATGAGCAAGTTCTTAATGCGTCGATATGTTCCTGGTGTGGTGGTACTTTAAATTTTACAGCACCCCTTTACACTTTTTTGGGAATGTTTATAGGATTGGCTAGAGAACTTTGGCTTGAATGTAAAGTTCGTTTTATACTTTATTCTGATCGGGTCGATTCCAAAACTATTCTATGGTGCTCGATGTCGTGCTCCTGTAAGCATTCGAGCTGGTAGAGTATTGTTTCGTTGTAAATCAACTTCGCGGATCTCTCAGCGATAGACATGAATTCGAGCTCGAGTCTTGTCCAGACCCCCTTCTCTCGCCATCAGGTCGAGTGCCTCGTGGTCGATTAGTGTTACATTGGCAAACAAGTTGCATGCGGAGACACATCGAATTTTGCCCCGAATTGCTCTCCATTCTCTGTCCTTTACCTAGTTGAACCATTGTGGATTCCAGTGACAACCAAATCCACAATGTTAAGGCGATTTGGCGACTAGATCCACGGCATTGGTGTGATCCATTTGCCACGGAGTATCGTTAATCCCCCAATTCAATCCGATCACTCTAATTTCTTTTCGTAAATCTCTCTCGAATGATTGACGGCGGCGATAATGTAGCCACGTGCTGTTTTGTTTGAGCTGAAACATATGTCCATATTGTTAAACTCCTGTGAATATTTACTGAAAATCGAATCAAACAGTCTAAAGGTAACATGCTGAACACAGTAAAATAGTCCCCGTCAAGTCGAATTGAACGGACAAGAAATATGGGAGATCAATTGTTATTGTTTGCTGGTGAATATAATTATACAATTTTTTTTCCTTAGAGACAAAATTCGAAAAAAGGGGAAAGAGAGGGAAAATTGCATGAAGTGGCGCAATTTCATTAGACGATCATATCAGGGACGCACATCGTGGCCCAATGCAACGAATCAGGGTTGCACACAAGGCGTTTGACAGATTGCACAAGTAATTGTTATACACAAGACTATTGTTTGCAATGTAGGACGACGAACACAATGTCATCTTCTTCGTGGCGATTTATTCACGCGCGCCAGTGCAGCGTCGCACACTCTCAGCCATGCCCCATCTAATTCGGGTCACGACGACGAGTACAATGTTTGTTAGATTCATTACTGCCCTTTTCATTGTCCCACCTTGGTCGAGCCTCTTCGGCTCAACAATTGCGACCCTCGTTGGATCGGGCTATGGTCCCACTCCATCTACAAACCATAGATGTGCCGGAAATGATCCAGCTCCAATATCCTCAATAACGAACCAACCAAATCGACTTAGGCCAAGCAGTAGTACCCACAATATGATATGACTATTTGAAAGTGTATTTTATTTACAAATGACACCATAAGGTCTCGGCTTTTTGATGTGGGACTTGAACTGTTCTCCCAGATTCTCTATTTTATTCGCAAATTGTTGATTATATTATAGGGGGTTCCTGTTGCCTAGTCCCAGCCGCCAAGGAAATCACGGTTCCATAACATGGGGTCACTCAACCAATGTTATAAGATATAATTAGACCTTTTATTACAAACGGCCTAATTCCATAATAAATAAATAAAAAAGCACCAACTTTACATGAAATCCCAATTTTGGCCCAAATTCTTTTTTTCGCCACTGCCTCTATTAAATACCCAATGTGTCAATTCCACATGTGCATCTCTCTCCACGTGTTATTGATGACATGCATATTCAGCTAAATTAGTTTTTGCAATTTTGAATCTTTTACCCTGGACAATGGCATCAAGTCATGGGCTAAAGATGAAGCCTTCAAGTGTGATCTCAATGCCAAACCTCGGTGCTCATCTCAACCTCGGACACTCTCTGTAACGATTTGGGCCTACCACTCGCAATATATTGTCCACTTTGAACATATAGTGCTCATAGTTTTGTTCCTCCGAGGGCCGCCCATACACCCCCGAAAAACGCATCTCGCAAGTTAAGGGCCACCTAACTCTATATAAGCTAGCCCAAAACCTTCCCCCTAAGCGATGTGGGATGAAGAGTGAGCACACCCCCTCCGCGGGATGTCACACTCCCTCTCTCCGACCAACCGCAAAACCTCCCATTAATGGAGGTGCTCAAGCTAAAAATCTGGATTGCGCAACCTCGGATTTGAGTCACATGAACTCAAATGTGAGGTCACCCACCTCAATTGTCGGTGGCAACCTCCATTAATGGAGGTCATGGCCTAGTGTGCCCTGTCCTATTTTATTTTGTTTTACGCCCCGTAACTTTTCCTCAGCCAAGCTTGGTCAAAATAGCAGAGCAAGTCAAAATATTAGTAGCATCGACTGTCTACGGCTCCATTGCGTGTGCTTGGAGAACCAATTCAAGTAAGTAATGAATACTATAGGCTAAACTCGTACTGACGAATAACCAACCCGCAATGAATTTGTTAAGAGAATAGTTGATATAGCAGGAATAGAAGAGAGAGAAGGAGAAAGAAGGAAGAGAGGTAGGAATAAAATTGTAATTGCTTGATTCCTCAGTGTAACCTATTGGCCCCTGAAATAGCCGAGTACACATGTATGGATATCAATTATAGATAGAAACTAATTGATAAATGCAAACTAATTGATGGCTATCCTTATAGATAGAAACTAATTGATGGCTATCCTTATAGATAGAAACTAATTGATAGCTATCCTTATTAATGCTAATTACTATCCTCATCATAAATGGAATGTGATTCTCCTTAACCTTGTTTAGGCACGTTTTGCGCCGTGAATATACTTGCAGTCCTTGAGACGTAATAGAATTTCATTTCCATTCTCATAAGAATGAATGCTATGATTCGCATTGAGGGTAGGGATGATTGTCCAGGTCTTATTGTGAAACAAAAAAGCCGCCCCTTCACTTCATTCATGAGGAAGGAGTCCGCTGGCAAGAACAAGCGGCCACAGTGGTGGAGCAGACTTGATGAGTAAGACCACCCGGGCTGGGAGTCAGGTGCGCACTAGAGGCCGTCGATGATGCTCTTTGGACGCTGGTCTAGCAGTAGCTCGGCACGAAGGGTGTCGAGGTCAGTATTCACGGAATGGGATAATGTTAAAAGCGCGCTTTTCTAGTTGACGTTGTCGTAAACCCTTGACAAGGCATCTGCCACTGCATTTTTCTTGCTCGGCTTGTATTCGATAGAGTAGTCAAAACCGATCAATTTCGAGAGGAACTGCTGTTGTTCCGGTGTCTGGATGGTTTGCTTAAGAAGATGGTGCAGCGGCCTATGATTTGTCCGGATAATGAAGTGAGCCCAGAGCAGATATTGACGCCACTTTTGGATGGCGGACCGTATTACGAACAAATCACGCACATAAGTTGACTTGTTGCGCATGAGGGGGAAGTTTGTGGCTGTAGAAGGCTATCGGATGCTCGGACTGCATAAATACTGTGCCAATTCCTACGCCGTTGGCGTCGGTCTCCACAATAAAGGGAATGGCAAAGTCAGGCAGTGCCAATATCGAGGCATGACTCAAAGCGTCTTTGAGGGAGGTGAAGGCATGCTCAGCTTGTGCGCACCATGTGAACCCATCCTTGGTGAGGAGGTCCGTGAGGGGGGCGGCTATAGTCACGTAGTGGCGGATGAAACAACGATAATAGTCGGTCAACCCCAAGAAGCCGCGAACCTGCTTGAGCGTAGTTGGGATTGGCCAATCTCGAACAGCTTCAAGCTTTGCAGGATCAACGGAGACACCATGCGCTGAAACAATATGTCCAAGGAATTCGACAGTGGGCGCGGCCAAGCTACACTTCGAGTGTTTGACCGCCAGGTGATGGTGATGCAGAGTGACAAATACTTGGCGGAGATGATCAATATGAAGGGCCAAATCCTTGCTATAAACAAGAATATCGTCGAAGATTATAACAACAAAACGACGAAAGGAACGGCCGGAATACCTCATTCATTAACGCATGAAAGGTGGATGGTGCGTTGCTGAGTCCGAAGGGCATTACCAGGAACTCAAAGTGGCCATGGTGTGTTCGAAAGGCTGTTTTGTGAATGTCTGAGGGGTCCATCCGAATCTGATGATATCCGGAGCGCAAATTCAATTTGGAGAAAATGATAGCACCATGCAACTCGTCCAATAGCTCATCAACCGTTGGAATGGGGAATCGATCTCGAATAGTGGCGGCATTAAGCTCCCGGTAATTGACGCAGAAACTCCAAGACTCGTCTTTCTTTTTTACCAGGAGGACCGGCAAACTGAAGGCCGAGCGACTAGGGCGAGTGGTTCCATCCCAGAGGAGTTCCGTGACTAGGCCTTCAATCTCATGTTTTTTGTAGTGTGGATAACTGTAAGGCCAGACATTGACCGCCTCGGTGCCATCTTTGAGGGGAATGCGGTGGTCAACATTACGTGCTGGTGGAAGGCCGGTTGGCTAGGCAAATAAGTCGTTGTACTCCACAAGAAGCGTTTGTACTGATAGCGGAATGTCAGCATCCATGTCTGTTGGAGGTTGGTCTGATGAAGAGGCGGATAAGCACATGTAGCATGCGCTTACGCCATCAACCGCCATGAGTTTGAAAAGGCCCGAAGAGGAGACCGAGAGTGCGCGCAAAGAGGGGCTACCTTGCAGCCGCACTGGTTGGCCATGGTGTTGGAATTCCATTGTCATGTTTGCGTGGTCTATTAGGACTGGCTCCAAGTTTCTAGCCATTGGACGCCCAGAACAATATCAGTGCCCAACAAGTCAAGAACAAACTGGTCCATGGTAAATAAATGAGTTTAAAGGAGTACGGGCACATCGTGACAAACGGCCGTGCATCGTAGGGCATCACCATTGCCTACCAACACCTAGAAGGGAGTGATTGGCGACAATGGCAAGGCAAGGAACTTGGAAATGCGCGTAGAGAGGAAGTTATGTGTGTTTCCTCCATCAACCAGCACTTGAACCGACTAACCTCGCACCGTTCCCATCATGGGCATAGATTTGGCCGAGCATTGACCCAAGAGAGCATTGAGGCTGATTTCGAGTTCAGGTGGAGTGGTTTCGGTGACCTCACTTTCAGTTGGCAGCGAGACGTCATTTGAGTCGTCGAAACCCTCCAAATATAAGAGGGTCGGACGCCCCGTAAAACGATGCCCGCGGACGAATTTTTCGTAACAGTTGAAGCATAGACCTTTGTCACATCGTACTTACATCTCTTCGGCGAACAGACATTTAATGGGAAGCCATGGAAGCGGTGGTTGTGCCGGTGCAGATGCGGAAGGGTGGGGTGATGCGAAAGGGCGCGGTGGAGACGGCCAGTTGCGCGGCTCGCTGAACTGGGCCTCATACATGCGCGCTAATGCGAAGGCATCATGCAAGTCCACTGGGCGATGAGCTTGGACGGCCATGCGCACTCGAAGCTACAGGCCTGAAATAAACAGGCTACGTAAGTGTACCGGAGTGAGTCCACATACCTTGCTGGCAAGATTTTCAAAGGCGGCCTGGTAATCAAGGATGGAACTCGTTTGAGCTAACTTGGGCTTAAGTACACTACAAGTGTCAAAATTTGTGTACGGCGCTCACTTTAGTGTCAAAACTTTCAAAACGATCACTTAAATGCCAGCTTTTTTAAAAAACGATCGGCTGAAGTGTCAACTTTTAAAAACGATCGACTTTAGTGCCAACTCTAATTTGGTGATGTGGCATTGTCGAAAATCCGACACGTATTATTTTTATTAATATTTGAGCTAACGTGGCTCGATAGAGTTGACACCGAAGTGATCGTTTTTAAAAAATTGGCACTTAAATGATCGTTTTTAAAAAGTTAGACTTAAGTGATCGTTTTGAAAGTTTTTAGCATGAAGTGATCGTTTTTCAAAAAATTGGCACTTAAGTTATCGTTTTGAAAGTTTTGGCATTAAAGTGAGCGCCAGACACAAGTTTTGGCGACTTGTAGTGTACTTAAGCCGGATAACTTGGCGAGAATGGCAGTTGTATCTTCGTATTCGGAGGGGCCAAAGCGACGACAGATTGCACGGGTAAATGCATCCCAATTCGGCAGAAGATTTTCAACGACCAATCCTTGATACTAAGTGGTGGCGGGAGCATCGAGGTGCATTGCTGCTAGCAGGAGGCGATCCTCGGGGTGAGTATGATAATATTAAAAAAATTGGCTCACATTGAAAAGCCAAATAGACGAATCTCCCGAAGAGAAACGCGGAAACATGAGGCATGGTATCGGGCCCTGCGTTGGCCTTTCATCCGTATGGGTGGGTTTCAGTGGGCCACTCCTAAGAATTCTAGACGCTGTAGGATTGGATGAGGGGGCAATGGCGATGGTTTTGCTTGGATGATAGCCTTGAGACGCTGGTCACGTTTTTCTAGGAGAGTCATGAGACTCTGGGCAGTCAATTGATTGTTTTGAGAGGTAACGAGATCTTATCGCAATTGTTCAACAGCGCAGCAGTATCATTGGCTAGTTGTTGCACCGCTTGCAATTGGGCCTCATGTGTTTGATATATTGTTAATATAATCCATAAATAATATGTTCACATCAAGCCCAATAGGTGAATCGTATTAATCGCCCATATGTACTGGGCCCAATAGCTTACATATAACTCTAGGGTTCGCCTCTACGCCTGGAAATAACACTAATGAACGTTCCAAACTCGACGTCTTTTGGTGTAATACTTCAAGAACATTCTCTTCTCTCTAAAACCCTAACCTCCAACAATCTTGAAGTATTATCTTCGTGTATCGGATTTGAGGGAGCAAGGTGTCTACTTGAAGATCTCGTCGAGGCGAACTCACGAGTATAATTTACTGCATTTTCAACGGCGAAACCTGGCTGGGATCGAGTTTGAAGATTCGGTGGATGAAATTTTTGATTCGGAAAATCAGGAAATATAGCTATTTTTAGAAGGTGAAACCACTTGGGTTTTGTTCTACTCGTCAATACGAATGTTTTGAGTGGTCACTCGCGTCAATCGGAGGTCGGACGGCGGAGTTACGGCCGTCGGAAAAATTCTGGAAATTTCACGGATCCGTAGCAGAGGTATTGTAGCGATCGGGCACTGTAGCACGTATCGTAGCAATCGGCACCGTGAGCAGGCAGGGGCACCGTGAGCGCATCGTGCATCAGACGATCGGGGGTACCGTAGCATCGAATTTTTCCGGTGAATTTTCAGCAACGATGGCGCCTATCTTAAGGTTTTTGGGCGCTCCGGACACGTTTTTGGGGTCTATTTTGGCAAATTTCACTTCTACAATAATTTGACCAAGGTTAGAAGCTTTATTCGACTTTGGGAGCTCCGAAGACTCTAAGGTGCACTCTTTCTATTTCTCTGCTCTAATTAAAATGGCGACGCATAGTTCCTATGATATTATAAAGCTGAAATCATTTGATGTTACTGAATTTCATGGTTGGAAATTACACGTTCAATTTGGCATAAAAGAACGTGAAATATTTTATCTTGTATTGAGTGATTTTGCATCTACCACTCGAGGATGTGGATGAATATCAATGGAACAAAGATGAAGATTTTCGTAGAGATTACTTGTTGACTTCTCTAAATCCTCGTCTAGCGATGACTTATAGTGAGTATAAGACGGCGAAAGAGATATGGGATCACTTGAACGCTCGGTTCCAAAAACAAGAGGGCTCTCTAAAACTCTCTTAGCAGAGAAGTTCTTTGATTTTAAATTCAATATGAATTTGAGCATTACCTCTCGATTAGTTGAACTTGAGAACATGAGGAACAAGTTAAAAGAGGATAAATCGATATGTCCGATAATCTCTTTGTCGGTCTTGTGTTGAGTAAGCTACCTGTTGAATGGAGTTCTTTCAAGACCGAGATGCATGACAGAAAGAACAGATGGGACTGGATGAATTAAAAAGGTATATTCACATTGAGGATCAAAATATTTCTAGAAAGAATTTGGAACAAGTAGGACAACAAAAGTCGGTTGCCAACTTAGTTTCACATTCCTATAAACCGGGAAAAAGTTCAAGTCACCAAAAGGTGAATCCTCTTCACGAGTTAGAGGCCAAAAAGACTATCTCCAAAAGAAAGAAGAAGGGCAAGTGCCATAAGCGTGGAAAGTGGGGTCACTAGGCAGCAGAGTGTAAGCTACCAAAGAAGCCAAAGAATGACACACTACATAATGAGGCTAATATGCTAATTAGAGAATCGAGCCTCATGCCTTTATCGGAATGATAAAGAACGGAAAAGCCCGATATCTCTTCCGAGTGGTGGTTGGATAGTGGCGCTACTTGTCATGCTACAAACGACAAGAACTTACTCATTGAGGTTACGAAGTGAAAGACACCGTGGAAAATTGCAATGGTGGTGAGGCAAAGGTAACTCATGCTTTGGAACCGCAAATCTGGTGCTTTCTTCGGGTAAATTACTAACTCTAAAACATGTTAGAGTAGTACCTTTACTTAAAAAGAATTTGATATCTATGAGTTTACTTGATAAAGCTGGTATGTCCTTTTCAACTATGAATGGTAGAGTAACTTTATCCCGTTAACTCATATTATTTCGGTTGTGCATTCATGGTTAATGGTATGTATAGGTTGAGTTTAGATAATCGATAGCATAAACCATGTGAGTTCTACTCGATTGATCCAAAGTTGTTACACAATAGACTTGGACATGTGAACTACGGGGAAAATGCAACATCTAGCTAAGACTCACAATATTCCATTGGACACTTCTATTCGATTTGACAAATGTGAAGTGTGTGCACAAGCTAAAATCACTAGAAAACCTTTTAAGTCGGTTTCTAAAAGCACACAACTTCTTGAGCTAATACATTCGACCTTTGTGACTTTAGAAATTATGTTACAAAAGGTGATCGGAAGTATCTAATAACATTCATAGACGATTTTTCTAGATATTGTCATGTCTATTTGTTGAAATCGAAAGATGAGGCTTTTGAAAAGTTTAAGATTTTCAAGTCTAGAGTAGAAAATCAACTCAACTTCAAAATTAAGAAGTTTAGGAGTGATAGAGGAGGAGAATATACAATGGCGGGGTTCAAGGAATTTTGTGCTTCGGAGGGCATAATACTTGAAACCACTTGCTCCTTACTCACCCCGGTCAAATGGTGTTGCCGAGCGTAAGAATAGAACGTTGATCGAAATGTTAAATTCCATGTTACTTACAGGTGGCATGCCTTCCTCCTATCGGGGAGAAGCAGTTCTAATCGCTAATCACATTACGAACAATTTGCCACACTCTAAGTTGTCTCGATACCTTATGAGATATGGCATAAGCGTCCTTGTAGATATGATACTCTTAAGACATGGGGTTGTATTGCTTATGTAAGGCTACAAGATCCTAAGAGACCTAAGGTGGGACCTAGAACCATTACTTGTGTATATCTAGGGGAGCGTAGAAGATAGTCTGCTGAGATAGGTTTTGGATCTATCTACTAACACAAGTAATAGAATCTAGAGATGCGGAATTTTTCGAGAATAAGTTTCTCGGTAGATCGTGGCTTGAATGTTTCGGATCTACGAGATATAATTTTAGAATCTCCCTGTAGAATGCAAGCGGGCCCTTCGACATTAATCACATACGGATGGTTGTTGAATCGGTTCTAGTTAGAGTATCTATACGAGAAAGAGTTCCCAAAAATTTTGGTGAGGACTTTGTCACTTACCATCTAGAGAATGATCCATTTTCCTATCGGGAAGCAATGAGATCTAGGGAATCTCTACGTGGGCGAAGCCATTGATGATGAAATGAGTTCTCTATTACAAAACCACACTTGGCGAGTTAGTCAATTTGCCAAAAGGGGCTAAGGCTATAGTTCGTAAGTGGGTATTGAAGAAGAAACTGAATAATGATGGATCAATAGCTAGATACAAAGCACGTTTAGTAGCTAAAGGCTATAAACAACAGAGTGGAATAGACTATTTTGATGTCTATTCACCGTGTGTCATCTATCAACTATAAGAATTCTTCTTGCTTTGGCATCTATTGAACACTTTGTAGTGCATCAAATGGATGTAAAGACAGCTTTTCCTAAATGGAGAGTTAAATGAGGAGATCTACATGGAACAACCGGAAGGGTATGTCATGAAAGGTCTTGAGGATAAGGTTTGTAAATTGAACAAATCCTTGTACGGTCTTAAACAAGCTCCTAAGATGTGGCATCTTAAATTTGACAAAGTGGTAAAGAGTTATGGCTTTCAATCCAGTTATTCGGATAAATGCCTTTACCATCGTTTTATGTCAAATAAGATAGTCATCATTTGCTTGTATGTTGATGACATGTTAATTCTTGGCTCCGATCATTCCGTAGTGAGTGATGTGAAAGCTACTTTAGCTAAAGAATTTGACATGAAAGATCTTGGTATTGCTAATACCATTCTTGGTATGAAAGTAAACTTTGAAAGGCAAGTTATTTCCCTTAGCCGGACTCATTATATTGAGCACTACTTTCTACCTGGGGATATAGTGAGTACAAACCGTGTGAGACACCATATGATTATAATAAAAGAGCGAGTCATAATGAAGGGACCAGCGTGGATCGGTTAAAGTACTCGAAGCGATTGGTAGTCTCATGTATGCTATGAGTTGCACTAGACCGGACATCGCCTTTGCGGTTGGCATGCTAAGTCGTTTCACTAGTAATCCTAGTAAAGAGCATTGGGATGCCCTCGGTAGGCTGATGAGATACCTTCAAGGTACCAAAAATTATGTTCTATGTTACTCGGTTTTCCTCCAATCGTGGATGGATATTCCGATGCCTCGTGGTGCTCGGAAATTAGAAATAGTAAGTCCACCGGTGGATATATATTCACTTTGGGTGGAGCTGCTATTACTTGGAAATCCAAAAGACAAACTTGTATTGCATTGTCGTCTATGGAATCGGAACTTTTTGCTTTAGCCTCACCGGCGAAGAGGCGAGTGGATAAAGAATCGATTATGGATATTCCTTTGACTCGGTTAAAGATTAATTCTTTAAGCCTGTTCGTGATAATCAAGCATTTGTCCAAGTAGTCAAGAATGCTCTCTTTAATTCAAAGAGAAGACATGTGAGATTAAGACATGCATTGTTGAATTATTTAAGAGAACAAGGAGTTATCACCTTGATCGATGTGAGATCAAAGGATAACATGGCCGATGCTCTCACAAAAGGATTGCCTAAAGATCGATTATTCAAACAAGTGGGGAAATGGGGTTAAAGATGTGTAGACAAGTCTTAATTATCATTTACTTACCTTCTAATTGTGTGTTTTGAATTATCGAATCTTCTTTTATTGGCCAAACCGATAAGCACAATTTATGTGTTTCATCGATGTTCATGGTTGCCGACTAATTTGAAAAGGGTGAGTTGTCTCATTCCAAACTTGATGAAGACGATTTCTACCTAATTCAAAGGTTCTTCCTGGAAAGCTTGTGTCATTCCAAACTTGATGATACAATCTAACTAGATTGGACTATCCTTTGGTTAAATGATCTCATTCCAAACTTGATGCGAGATTATTTGACTTTAAGGAATCGATGATTGTGACATTCCAAATTGAAACATAGAAATAGTTGTTTGCATAAGAAGCCCGTTGGTCTTGTTCTTAATTGAAACTTGACATTTCATGATGATGGCTCTTTGTAATTTAAACTGTTTAGGCCTTGTTCATCTTTTATGAAACCGGCTTGATGCTTATGAACATGATGTTATGATGCCTTATGGACATCAATATATGTTCTTCTTTGCACGATGTTGTGGTGCTAAGTTCTTTTAGTAGAACTAGACACTTTAGTAGATTGTTCAAATGATTGAATTCATGTTAATATGAAATTCATATTTGATATTCTATAGAGGATGGCAGTAAATGGAGGAGAGCTTATTGAGTGGAGTCCCGACCGGGATGATCTACTTGACGAATGAATGGTTACGGATCATTTAAAGAATGTGGGGGACTTGACATTTCACCGCTATTGCCCATTTTGGTTGAGTCCATTTACTTGAGACTTACATTTTGTTATCTCTATTTTGTGAACATTTTCTCGCTCATTTCTTGTATTTGTAAGGCTTTAAACTATTTTGACTAGCCTACTTATACTTGACTTTTATGCATATGTTGATTGTGGATCGATTCTGAGATTTATTTTGGATGAGTTCGGATCGAAAATGAAACTTTTAATATTTCGATCTCGGAAACGGATTCATGATAACATTGGTTCACTATTTGGATTGAATGTGGATGATTCATGTTTGTTTGAACATTACACTTACCACCGTATTGGATTGTGCTATATGGTGAACATAGGAGGAGATTGTTGGATATATTGTTAATATAATCCATAAATAATATGTTCACATACAAGCTCAATAGGTGAATGCATGGTTAATTAGGCCCATATGGGCCGGAGCCCAATAGCTTGCATATAACTCTAGGGTTCGCCCTACGTTGGAGGTAACACTAATGAACGTTCCAAACTTGACGTCTCTTGGTGTAATACTTCAAGTAACATTCTCTTCTCTCTAAAACCCTAACCTCCAACATCATGTTCTTGAGAACGTGTTGCCGGGCATGGTGGAGGTGTGAGTCGACGAGAGCACCAATTGTTAAGAGAACAGTTGATATAGCATGAATAGGAGAGAGAAGGAGAAAGAAGGAAGAGAGGTAGGAATAGAATTGTAATTGTTTGATTCCTCAGTCTAACCTAATGGCCCCTTAAATAGCTTAGTACATGTATGGATATCAATTATAGATAGAAACTAATTGATAAATGGAAACTAATTGATGGCTATCCTTATAGATAGAAACTAATTGATAGCTATCCTTGTTAATACCGATTACTATCCTCATCATAAATGGAATGCAATTCTCCTTAACCTTGTTTAGGCATGTTTTTGCGCTGTGAATATACTTGCAGTCCTTGGGACGTAACAGAATTTCATTTCCATTCCCATAAGAATGAATACTATGATTCGCATTGAGGGTAGGGATAATTGTCCAGGTCTTATTGTGAAAAGAAAAAACCGCCCCTTCACTTCACTCACCGGCTTTCAAGCTGCACTAAGCTTGAGGATTCTCGGTAAGGTCATTTGTCGAATCCTGGTCGAGTCCGAAAATTCGAATACATTAACCGAAAGTAGCCCGGGTAACCTACCCCTCTCAAGCGAGGCCCCTTATGATCAACAAGCTTTCTTACTCTAGTCGTTTGCTCAACTGCCCATCCCTTCCTTCCCCTTCTCCCATCCCGGTGAGGTCTGATGTCCTCCATGGTTGTCTGATTGTGGCCGAAGTTGAAAAGAAGAAAAAAGGAAAAGAAATAAAAAAAAATGAAAACATAATTCTGATTTGGAAAAAGGAAATGATGTGGAATTAACACGCGACATCATTAGACAGAAAGCTAACGGAATGAAAATTGGTAATTTTTTATGACACAGAAAAAGTCTGAATCAAAATTGAAATTCCATGTAAAGTTTGTGCTTTTTTTTTAAATTAGGCCTATTACAAACGCAGGTCATCCTTGAATATCACTTTGGAGAGAATTATACGTTTGGTCCATGTAAGTCTTAGAATCTTCACTTGGTTCCATAGTTTATTTGTAACAATTCCAGTCCGTTTCCTATTTTGTCTCAATGTTTTAGTCATTATCACATTTTCGTCCACTATTCAACGTAATTGTTGAGTCAGCATTGGCTACTCATGCATGGTTCTACTAATGCTCAACATTTGCTTCATTTAATTCCACATTCGAATGAAAGCTTAATCTTATCGGCTTCGGGTCAGCTGTGTTTGCTCCCATCGGGCTGAGGCATCGACCTTCAATTTACATGCCACCAGTTTTACTTGGTGATCCTATTCGATCTCCATGGCATCGAAGAATTTCTCAACTTCCCATAGCCACTCGAGAAAGTCCTTGATATTCAAGTTGAGGTCAACTTTCAATTGATATTGTTTGGGGTCTCGTATGTATTCTCCGTTCCGACGGCCTCCATGAACTGGCCTATCTAGAATCTCTTCTTCTTCTTCCGAGTCCTCAACATAGGCTTGTTGCCTCTATCGAGAATCTGCCCCACGTTGCATAACAACTTCCAAAACTCGAGCGATCTGAACACATTCAGCCAGAAGATTACCAAGTATGGGGTTGGTGGACAAACACAGAATGGAGAATAGTAAGTCTTGAAACCCCCATTCAGTTTGCTTCGCAAAGTGGTTAAACTCAACCCGAGTGGTAGGCTTAATTCATAGCCTTCAGCTACGATGAAATTGACATTGACTTCATTAGTCATTATCACAAGAGAGATCCGCTCTGATACTAAATGATGCAAAGGAAAACATGCGCTTGGAAAAGGGCTCCAATGGATAATGTTTATTCTTAATAATGAGCAGCGCCCATTTATTTATATGGAGGTCACTCTTTAGGAAACAATAAAATCAAATAACATAATTAAGGAAAAGATGTCCATAAAGAGGAAAGTCTTCAAAACGCATCTGAAATATCTGAATGCCCAAAAATCAAGGGAAACGAGTGAATTTAGAGAGCAAACATTGCCCAAATCGACATTGCCAATTTGCAAATTTGAAAATCTCGCAATACTCTTTGATTTCCATATAAGTATTTGCTAGTCGTTCTACATCACTACCTTTGTCAAAGCGGTGCCATGGAGTTGAAAGACTAAAAGGAGAATATGATGCGATGATCTAGCCAATAAAAGAAGAAAAGGAGGATATGATGGGCCAATAAAAGAAGGAACCTTCTAACAACAATGGTGCCAAAGTCTTTTTGTACGACAAGCTCACTAACTTGTGTTCGCAATTTTAAGAGCAGCATTGAGTTTACATGGAGACTTAACTAATTTTGCTGCAGAATTTTGAAATCACTGTTTCCATTGATTATGTTAGCTAAAACTCAATGCAAACATCCTTCTTGATTTAGCCACATAATCAACAGAGACAACGACCTTTGCAGCAGAATTAGCCTAGTCTCCATGCTCACTCAATGCTGCTCTTAGAGCAGCGAACACAAGTTAGTTAGCTTGTTGTAAGAGCTTGACCTACAAAAAGAATAAGCATCATTGTTGTTAGAAGGTTGCTCCTTTTATTGGCTAGATCATCGCATCATGTCGTCTGTCAAAGTAGCCCCAACAAGCATTCTTGACATGCTCTCCATGTATGCCATAATCCTGCCTCTCTGCAAAAACTTGATCAACATGTTTATAGGGTCAACTATCCATCAAGCAAGAAAAACTGTGGTTCCTCCCTAAATGGGCAGCAAAAGCATGTCTTTTATACCTGATAGGCTAAATTTTGAGGTCCACAATTCATATATAATGAAGTCTGTGCATATTGCACATTGGTCCTGCAGAGCATCTTGACGTTATCACTAATATGTAAAGTAAACCCAAAAAAAGCATATAACCATACATTCTAAACAATATATATGGAAGCAGAATGCCCAAAATAGCAACCCGTGAAATATGATGATAATTCTAATTACATGGAAACCCCTGAATGTTGAAAATTTACACTAGCCTTGACTTGTTAATCTACTAATTACAAATTTCTTCATAACAACAATCTCAAAACAGATTAGTTGCACGTTAGGCAAATCAGCATCAATTAGATAACATCAAAGGATTCTTAGTAAATGGTTTTTAAAATTGAAACGTTAGGTTCACTTGGTGTAAATATGGAGAACACCAGAGCGTGTGACGTACGAAGAACAGTGGGTGCCCAAGTAAATTACAATAGCAGATTGACAGGTTAAAAAGGAAATGAAATCTACAATAAAAACGAAGAGCAGTAGGTGCCCATACAATCACCTGAAGATCAAGAAAGGAAGCAGCCCCAAGAACTCAGAATGCATCATTAACATTAAGCTTGGGATGGTGCCCATTCAAATAACCTGATGACATTGCAACGGCCTCAGGGTTAACATTCTTGTCATCGACACGCAAGGTCACAACTTCGAAAATCTCGCAATAATCTTTGATTTCCGAATTAAGTTGTTGGCTAGCTAGCGTCCACGTCAACGCTAACTGGCCAAAATTTGTCGATGGATTGAATTGACATAATTACAAAAGGTTTAGGAATAAATCGGTAAAAAAAAATTAGAACTGAATTGACACAATTACAATAGGGTTTAGAATTTTTTTGATAATTTTCCCGTTAAATTACAAAACCTTGGTGGTTTACCTACTGCCAGGAAGATTTATCCATGAACAGCAACTTATTGACCTCTTGTGTCATTCGAATAAGTATCTATGCGGTTCCACTGGTGATCAACTTGCTCAACAAACTTGCTAAGGTGGTGTCCTTTCGAAGCTGGACTAGCGTTCAGGTTATTGGCAAGTGAGAATCGCGGAACGGCAGGAGTCGACGATGACCACCATGGTCGCTCCGTATGGTTTGTGGTTTAACTAATGTTCCCGCCACATTGTGCAACTCAATGAACGATGTAATTGTTCATTATCTCGACAAGTTTCTGGTAGTTTACTTAGATTTTGCGGGCTATAGAGAAAAATGCTTCATGATCATTCATTGCACTTGCTGTTGCTTATGTCTTAGGTGCTTGAGCGTTCTCTGTGAATGAAGAAAAAGAAGCGAGAAGAAAGAGAGCAAGTTCCTCTGTCATATGGTCAGCAACTACTGTAGAGATGGCTGAGCGGAAGGTGAAGGCGGCTATTCGGGATTGGGCAATGCCGGCAAAGTCGGTGAGCTGCAATAATTTCTTAGACTTGGCAAAAGCTTGTCGAAATGGACTCTAAATGGGTGGCTCCATGACTGGATTTGCTAAGGAAGGATAGGCCGTGGGTATACACAAGTCGCATGATTCTCGCTGGGTATACATCGTTTGTCAACAGGACAATGCTAAAGGAAACAAGGAAATAGGATTGTCGGAGCCACTATTCATGCCGGAGAATCTGTAATATTCTTCTGACTTCCATTGTTTCTTAAAGAATGTTGTGTTCGTTCCTTTAATGCCAACTTGTATGTTGGGTAAGGGTCATCGGTTCCCGATCTAGTCCGGTTCCCTCAAGAACCGAGAGCCGGACCGATAGTCCCGGTTCTCAATTTTTGGAACCAGGAACCGGACCACGGTCCAATCCGGTTCCCGGCGGTTCCATTTGATCGGACATATGCCAAAAAAAAAAATGCATCATTCCTGGACGATCCCGGTCCAGCAAATATAGAGACTGGACATAAAAATATTTCGAAGTTCATTTCTTGAAACAGCTCTTTCAAGGCAAAGCTAAGAACTTTTTGCGAGATTATTTCCAAAATGCACATAGGATATGTTGACACCTAAATTTTGATCTTCCTTTTTAGTCATTAATCTTTGCATAAAAATTAGGGACTAACTTTAGTCCCTAGAGAAAATATTTCAATCATTTTTCATATAGTATGATTTATTTTATGCATTACATTCCGAATTGGACCGGCGGCAAATGCGAAGTTAAATTGACCAACGATGGACAAGATAAAATGAATTGGACTAAGTGCGCGGAGAAAGATGATTCGGAGAAGTCTGTTATTTTCTTAACAGCCTAAGTTATTGATTGAAATTAAAAAAAATCATTGTTGAGATTTTTCGTCACATAGGCGTGGTTCTTGGAGGGGTGAATCAACAAAAGCCGATTTTTTTTTGTCATGAGAATAAAAGAAATAAAAAAAAACAGAAGATGAGCACATACGGTTAAGATCTTCACGTGTCCATATTTGCAGAAAAAAAAAACAGAATAGATTTTAAACATTCAAAAGGGAGAAAAAACCCCACTAGTCTTGGCATATAAAAAGGCTTTCTGCTTAGCTTTCAAAGGGGGCAGCTCCTGAATATCACACAGCCAAAAGGGAGGGTTGGAAGTTTCGTCCAAATAAACGTGAGAAGAATGAGTCTGACACCATTGCCCAAGCCCTATTGCGATATGATCTTTATCGTGAAGCAGCGACACCTGTTCGAGAACCAGCTGAAGCCGCCGACTAGATGATCCCTCCGATGATGATTAAACTGATGTCCAACTCCCCGTAGCCAGAGCGAACGACAGTCAAGCTCGAACCACTGTGACGTTGTTGTTCCACCTACCCGCATTCCCGACGCTACTGGTGGTGCAGTCCAGACGAACCATCCCTGCTTTCCAGCGTCGCTTGTCCCGCCTCGGCTCATAGGTGGCCCGGTACCGTCACCATGCCTGCTGGCCCGGACCAGTTTGGCGTTATTAACTGCTCGCAGCTTATGCCATTGCTCGAGCTGTTCGTCAATTTTTCCGGACCTGCAACGCAAGGCTGTTGTTGCGAAGTCCCTCTTTGCAGATTTCGCACAACATCTTTTGTTCTTGGGGATTCCCCAAAATCTAGTTCACACGAGTCCAGTAATCTCTTGGGGCAATACATTTGACTTTGCAGGTCCTTTGTTTTGGCATTTCCTTGGTCTTCACTGACGTTGCTTTGTGCATCATTGCATAGTCAACAAACCAGCAGACTGTTCATTGTGTCCGTTCGGCCATCGAGCTTGCTATCTGAATCGGTTCAAAGCAAGCCTTCCCGAGCCGTTGTTCCAAGTCTGCGCGTGATTCCAAACCCAGCTGCGATTCCCAAAGCCGAGCGAAATCTCAACGAAAATTAATCTCATCCGCAGAGTCTCTCGTTCAAGTAGGGAGCGATAATTTGGAATCATTTTCAAAACAGGTAAGAATCCGATTCACTCATATTTTATTTCTTATTTTAAATTTCATGTGAATATTGGATGATTTTCAGCTAGGCAAATTTTATCTACTGACATTGCAACATGTGATAATTGCCTATATTGATATCTCGAGCATTTTTTTTAGGGCTTAGAAAACCGATTCGAATTAAGGGGTGATTCCCTATCGACAACGTGCGAAGTCGGACTAATCTCGACCCCGAGATTTGTCTCGATGGCGCATGGATCGAGATATCTAATTTTAACCACAGATTTGATTCCTCGATCCAATCCGTTATCTAATTCGAATCGGAAAAATATTTTCGTAAAAGATCATGCATGATTTGATTTGTTACGTAAAAAAAAATAATAAATAAAAACACCAAAAATATCTCATTCATGTAAATTGCATATGTTTAGAGCATTCTATTCACGTAGGTTAAATATTTTATTTCACATATGCATTTCATATAGACCTAGCCGCATAACCGTTATGTTATTTTCATGCTAGTCATATAGTCTTGCTATGTCATTAAAAATCCGACATATCATATAATTTGGCATGTCATTTTATCATATTATTTTATTACATGTCGTATTATTCGTCATGTTATTAATTTGATAAGTCATTGATGCTATGTCGCATTCATACGTCATTTACAATAAGGTTCATCCATTTTAATTTAGCATATTAGTCTAGTTTAATATAACATGTTATTTAGATTAAATTCATGTCATTTTTGCATAACATGTAGGTTAAAATTCATGTTGCTTTGCGTGTCATTAGGATTCAAAAACTTTTAAAAATTTATCATGCATTCATGTCATATTAGAATAGTCGTCACTTTTTCATTAGACTAATTGTGTTCTCGTAATACAATTACATTCAAGCATTGCATTCATGTAAATAAAAAATCAAAAATTACACCTTTGGAACTTTAAAGCGGAATCCTAGAAAATTGCCAACTCGGATAATTTTCGTGAAATGGGTACCGAAAGGACATTAATAGAAATATTAGTGTAACCAAGTTCCCGAACTTAAAGTCTGCAGTTCGTAGAAATAAAGTATTTCTCCCAATACTTTATTTAGGTGTCTAATCACCTTCTAGTGAATTGATTAGTGGCGACTCGAGTTTAATCATTTGCATGTTAAATATTGAATTGTAAGTTGTGATTTGATATGGACTTGGGAGAATCCAAGTTAAGTTAATCGGATAATTAACTTAATAATCCATTAACCTAGAAATCGATTTTTAGGTCGCGATAGGATTCAAGCGAAACGATCTCCCTTCGGGTCAAAAAGGCCTAGGAACCATTGAGGCAAGATCGAGATGGGGATTTCGTTTGGGACTAAAAAGGCAAGATCGAGAAAACTCCATGCGCATGGAGTTTTCTTGATCAAAAAAAAATATCGATCGGTCCCGGTCAGGCGGTCCAATCTGGGGGACTCTAGAACCGAGAACCAGGACCACTCCCTCTAGAACCGGGAACCAGGACCCGGCGATCCCGGGGCGGTCCCGCTTGGCGGTCCCATTTGCTCACCCCTAATGTTGGGTATGTCCACAGCGCCGCCGTTCCCGGTGGCTCCCTCGCATTACTAATAGTTCTCCCTCTTTTCATTCTAGACCTAGCCCCGGCCAGACAGCTTGGTAGTGCCAAGCCACCCATGCCCGTTGTAACCGTGACGCCCGGTTGCTATCCAAACTCAGCGATTATTCCGACACCACCCTAATATGCAAATTCGGCGAGGGAATATATTTTTCTAAGACGAATCCGAATCGATCTCTCCACTCTCGGTCGTGCTTGTCAAACTCCTTTAAGGTAGGTACGGCTTGATAGAAATGCTCGCCAACGATGTCCATTTGACACGGTCAGGGAGTTTAGGGTCGTAGGTGGTCGAGTTCTCTCCGTACTCGGGTCCCTTGAGGGTGGAGCTTGGGGTATCGTCATGGGTAGTGAGCGTTGTAGAAGGGAAAAGGCAACTGGGTCCTTGGGAGTGGTGTCGGGACGGGTTTATACTAGGAGTTCTAGGATTAGATAGAATACATCCCTTTAGGAGCTACGAAGGCGGGTTTGGCCTCCCGTGTACAAAGCGGTCGGGCGATCTTCTTTCTGCGATGAGGCCATGGCGGCGAAAACAGGTTGTGATGCTTAAGGTAGTCTGATCGGCTCGATCTGAAGGATACCCGAGCTAGGTGGGTGTGGTATGATCCTATACGGGAAAGATATTCGCTAGGTGTTCTATGGAACAATTATACGAGGAAGGGAAGGCGCTTAGCGTGGCTTGCTAAGCGCCGCCGGGTTAATTCATGCGGCCAGAGATACGTCGGCCCGTGACAAATGGTATCGAGCAAGGATCCCTTCGGTGGGTGAGTGATTCGGGGGAAGTTCTGTGGTCTTCCCGGTTCTTTGAGGGCGGAGAGTGATCGCCGGGGCAAGAGGGGCTCGGACAAGTGCGGCTCTCGTGCTTGCCCGAGGATGCCCGATGGGGGCATAGGAAGGAACCGGAGGTTGCTTCTTGAAATGGGAAACGTTCTGGATTGGTTCGGCGAATCTTAAGAA